>PVHX01003798.1:0-136839 GCA_004024805.1 Geosciurus inauris
TTTTGAAGTTTTCTTTTCTGCCAATCCTTGAGCAGGACACAGGGGCCTGGCTGAGCTCAGGGCCGCTAAGAGTGGGCTGAGCCCCAGTCTTGGTGATAGATGAAGTCATAAAAAGAATCTGGCTTGAGAATTTCCTGAAAATTCTTTCTACTTTCTTGCTGCTTTCAGCCTCTCCTGAGACACTGACCAGAAGTCATCAACTCAGACACTTTTATAAGAAAGGTAGGGAAGAGGTGAGCCCCAGCACCCAATCTACCAACACAGTACAACAAACTCGTGGTCCAGGAGGAAGACATATGTCAGGAAGGAAGGAAGGAAGATATTTCAAATAACTGTCCAAAACTTCAAGGGCCAGGGAGACAAGCCACTCAGACTCATAAGTAATCACTGTGCCCTGGCCTATCTGTACATCCATCCTGGAACACAGGACTCGCCTGGAGGTAGCTTTAGTTCCACATTACGGGGGCCAAAGGTCACACTTCTGCAATAGGGAAACTTCTTCCTCATCCACAGAACCTGGGTGGGGTTTTGCTTATTTGTTTGTAGGAGCAACATTGTTAATTTCTCCTTGCATTTAACCTTAAATATCTTCAAGCCCCACTTGTTGGCAGTTGCTGTTTCACAAGGCTTATAGATTCATATAGATCGAACACATGTATACCCATATCTGATATTTCATTCACAGACTGACTTCTAAATCGGTGCCTTTCCTGGGCATGGATGAATTCAGAATTGCATTTTGGAGAGGAGATGAAATTCTGAACCTCAGATAGATCTGAATCAGACTCAGGCAGCTGTGACAAGTGTGCCACGAAGATAATGCTTTCTTTACCCAGAGGGGTTCAGAGGACCTGGATCCTCAGTGCTCCCACCCTGCCCCATTTCCCAGCAACCAGATTCACTCAGCTTTCTCTCTATAAAACGAAGACAATCCTACCTGCCCAGCCATCCTCACAGATCTGGGGAGGTCATGGATATGGAAGTGCTTTGTGTCACAGACAGGCCTGGGCTGACCTTGGAGAAATTATTTAATGCTTGCTACTACGCTTACATTTACAGCAAGTGTATAAACCTTGTGATCACTTTTGTCAGCATCATCCCTTGGCTTAGAATAATGAAAATGTTATTTCTGGAGTAGAGGATGGATGGAAAAGGAAAGTTTGGAAAATGTAGAGGAGGAGGAAAAAGCACCATGGATACATGGGAAATCAGAGGGAAATGGCCTCTTTGGAGCGCAGGGCTCAGGAGTCATGGAAAATGGTTCAAGAGTCAGCAGGAATAGGACAGGGAGTGCCTCTTAAAACTGGAACAAGAACTTTGATCTCAGTCCTGAGCGTATCAGGCTCTGGAACTTTTCCAGTGCTGGCCAAAATGACTGGTGCCCTCACTGGTGATCGCTGTAGCAAGGGAGCTTCTGGGCAGGGGGCGTGGCCCAGGGTAAACCACGGCTGCCCTTGGGTCTCCAGGCTTTGCTGAGGACTCTCATGGTCAGCCCCAGGGGTCATTGGCTCCCTGGCCATGGCGCCAGCTAGGCTCAGGCTCCAATTTGTTCATTGGTGGCCCCACCTTCTGGAGAGACCTGACACTGCTGGGCCATCAGTTCCTCAGGCATGGTCTCATGCCCTCTGTATTTATCTTTTAAAAAGCAATGAGTGATCATTATTGTGGAAAATTATCCAAATCATAAAGAAGAAAATAAAAACAGTAATTCCATGTTTTAGTCCTGATTATTGTCTTTCCACATCTGTAGTTTAAAAAGTTTTGTAATAAGTGTTTTTCATTCAACAATAGATCATGAACATTAACATGAACAATAGATCTCAACTCATAAATATCCCTGTACAATCTATTTATAAGGATCACTCTGTAACCTTTCACATAGATTAAATGAAGTAATACACATATAGCTCTTAAAATAGTGAGTAGCACATGGTAAATCATCCAGTACATCTTCTCAATTATTATATTATGGATGTATATGAATTATATATATAATTTAATCAGCATTTTATCATTGGACATGAAGATGGTTTCCACTAATATAAACAAATTCTCCTGTGCGTACCTTGTGAACAAATGTGTTTTCACATCTGATTTCCTCAGGAGATATTCCTAGCAGTAGAACGGCTGGATCATGAGCTACGCAGGTTTTCTGAGTACCGGGACAGGTTCATAAGTACCTTTATCCATTCCAGACAGGCTTTAGGCTATTAAAAAACTTTTTTTTTCTCTCTCTCCAGATGAGGCTGCATTTGGAAATGGCTTCTCCCCTGAGGGTAAGGAGTTCTGTAGCTGACAGAAATATTGTGTACCATTTTAAGACAACAGCTGGAAGGTATGATGACCCCAAAGGCCTAAAGCAAAGCTCAGACCAGCTGTCACACATCTAGTTATGAAGCTTTGGGAAAGGTACTCAACTTCTTTGCATCTCAATTTCTTGACCTGTAAAATGGTCCTAACATGTATACCCCTTAGAGTTAATGGGAGGTTTAAATAAGAATTCTAAATCTCCTCACATGGAGTTCAGCTCACAATAAGCGCTCACACATGGCAGTTACCCATTAATAGAATTAGTGCAGTTGGTGTTAGCAATTGTTCTAGCAGCAGTAGCTGTAGCAGCAGGAACTGAAGAGCCTGACAGTCAGGGCTGCCTCCTCTCTGGCTCCTTCCAAGTAGAAATAATACTGATGTGCAGAGGGCCTGCCCCTTCCCCTCGAGCAGTCTGGACCAGAATAGAGAGTTTTGTCTGCCTTCCACTTCTTGCACTAGCCAAAGTGAGGGACATCCCAAACATCACAGGTTTAACCTCCCCTGACAGCCAAAGGGGTACCAGAGACCCAAACCCTGGCTGCCTAAGGCAGTCCTCATCCTCCAGAAGCTACCAGCCGGAAGCACCGTTCAGAAGTTGACTTGATCCTCTCAAAGGTGGCCTGGCTTACCGGAAGTGAGCCTAACGAGCTGCAAGTAGACTTGATCCAGCTAAAATGGAACTGAGGCTTTGTTGGTATGATTGGATTGAGAAGTACTCAATATCCTACTTGAAGGACCCACTTTCTGCCAGATGCAGTGCAATTACTTACCTCACTATTTTTTAAAAAGTTTTTTTTCATAAAAATGTTATTCATGTTAGCATGTGATGAGCTTGTAGTTATATTTCAATGAATTAATACATATTTTTTAATATCAATTTTAACTCAGTATGGTAAACAGAGGTACACTTAACTCATACAAAATCTCTTTGGGCTGGGTGCATTGGTGCACACCTGTAATCCCAGTGGCTCTGGAGGCTAAGGCATGAGGATTGCAAGTTCAAAGCTAGCTTCAGCAATGGTGAGGTGCTAAGCGATGCAATGAAACCCTGTCTCTAAATAAAATACAAAATAGGGTTATTGGGATGTGGCTCAGTGCCCCTGAGTGCCCCTGCATTCAATCCCTGATAACCTCCCTCCCCCAAAAAACTCTCTCTGGGGTCTTTTGGTGTTTTCAGGGTATTAATGAACACTGAAGTTTAGGGACCCGCTGTTCAGATACATTAGCATGACACGTTTCTCAGATTATTTTGATCTTCAGTAGTTTTGGTGAAGTTTTATAATAGTCACCATTCAAATCTTGCACATCTTTCATTAGATTTATTGCTGGGTATTTTAAAATATTTTTGATACTATGATAAATGCCATATTTAAAGTTACCATGAAAACTTGTAGATATGTAGAAATATAATTTTTCTGTCTTCTGTCCAGTAACTTTGCTACATGCTCTTATTAATTTTCATAAATGTGCTTTGAAGTTTCTTTTTTTAAAATAGGCAAACTAGAAATAGAAGGAAAGTTTCTTTTTTAGACTCTGATCAAGATTACAAGCTAATACTTATGTGTTGCTCTAAGCCACTAAAATGTTGTGATGATTTGTTACACTAGCAATGGGGATATTAATATAGGTGTGCACTACAGATCGTTTTGTAAAGTTCTGTTTTTACCTTTACAGTTATGGGAAGGTACTTTGATACCACACACATTTCAGATTTGTTTTCTTACTTTTACTCACTAAATTTAGCACTTATTGATTATTGCCTGAACAATTATTGTGACTATGGTGTCTGTCACATGGTAATTTCCTATTTCTGTCATTCCTTCTATCTTTATTAATTGGACTGCTACTGCAGTATTGTAAAGACTTAGCTTTTTAAACTATACTGCCACAATACTCTTGCTATAGGTAAAAACTAACAGTAATCCTTCAATAACATCAAGTATCCAGTCAGTGTTCAAATTCCTCATGAGGTTGTTTTAATAAGGTTTTTCTTTTTCTTCTTAATTGCACCTTGGTCCTCACAGATGTTAGGCAGTCACTTTACCTTTGAGCTATACCCCCAGCCCTGATAAGTTTTTTAAAGTGTGGGTCTGTTTGAAAAAGGTACTAAACAGAGTTGAAACATAGCATTTGACTGATATGTCTCTTAGTTCCTTTAATCAATACTTTCTCTCTCTCTCTCTCTCTTTTTTTTTTTTTTTTTTGTGGTACCGGGCATTGAACCCAGGGATACTCACCACTGAGCAACATCCCCAGCCCTATTTTGTGTTTTATTTAGAGACAGGGTCTCACTGAGTTGCTTAACACCTTGTCGTTGCTGAGGCTGGCTTTGAACTTGCAATCCTCCTGTTTCAGCCTCCCAAAGTGCTGGGATTACAGGCGTGCGCCACCGCGCCTGGCTACTTTCCCTCTTTCTTTCCATTGCTATTTAGTTTTTTCATTTTTGGCCAAGGGACTTTCCCTTGTTCTTCATCTGTTGAAGAATCATGGTATGTTCTGCAGAACTCTCCACATTCTGGATTTCCTGATGGCATACCATGCTAGTATTTAGCTTGTTCCTGGTTCCTTTGTATTTCCTGAAATCTGGTAATGAACTTTAAGTGCTCAGTAAGATTCCGGTTCAGTTTTGGGCAAAAACTCTTTATAAATAGCGTTATACTCACAATTGTGCACACTAGATGCACATAATTGTTGCTCTTTTTGTTAAGTTTGACCAGGGTTGAAGTGCTGTCAGCCTGATCTTATATATAAAAATTTTTCCATTAACTTTTGCCAAATGACTTCCATAGCTGTTGGTACTCACTAAATCATTTTTCAATGTATTTTTTGAAGTCGTGCCTCATGGGTCCGCTTGAAGAGTTGGGGTCCTGAGAGATGAAAAGGGGTCCTCAGGGAAGACAAAATGGGGTCTCACAGGATGAGGTTTTGGGGTGAAGGTCTGCGGACTCTTCTCCACCTAGGCTCTGGGGTAGGTAAACAGTTCTGCCGGAGTGAGACACAGAAACACCATTTATTCCAGAAAGTACAGAAGCTTATATACACTCCTGGACCAATCATGGCCCAAAGTTACAAACAAAGGGGTACTCCCTGTCAAGTGCACAGTCCATTAGCATAGAATGGGGAAAGATGGAAGGGAGGGGTTGAAGGTATGGAGAGTGCTCCTACATCAATGTAGTGATTTTCTTTCTTCTTTCTTTCTTTCTTTCTTTCTTTCTTTCTTTCTTTCTATTTTCAGGGAAAGAGTATATGTATCAGTTAGTGAACAGTCAGAAAATGAATAGACTTAAATGAATATACAACATTCATTTATTTTTCTCGTTTAGGTTAGAGGTAGGCAGTCTAGAATTGATGCAGAGGCTTAATGGTGTCATCAAAACCCTCTACATCTTTCATGCTTGTTGCTTTATAGTCACAAGATGGCTGCACAGTTCCTGAGATCACATACTCATACAAGATAGGAAGAGAGATGAGGAGGTGGTCCCAGGTGTTTTTGTTCTTTAAACTAAGAATGTAAAAGTTTTCCTCAAGTCACTCTTAGCTGCAAGAAAGACTGTGAAAGCAACTTTTTATAAAGTACTAGACTTTATAAAGTACTAGACTTTATAAAGGAAGATAACAAAGAAGAAAGTACTTGGATATGGATGTTGGGGCAGTCTAATAATGTCACAACACTGGAGTCACTGGATAAAGATTCATGTACACTAACCTAAGTGTTATGGTTTAGATGTGGTGTTCCCCAAAAGCTCACATGTGAGAAAATGCAAAAAGGTTTGGAGGAGAAATAATTGGGTTATAGTCTTAACCTAATCAGTGAATTAAATCCCCCTCATGGGATTAACTGAGTGGTAGCTGGAGGCAGGTGGGGTGTGGCTGGAAGTGGTCCATTGGGGGCCTGGATTGGATATATATTTTCTATGTGGAAAGTGGAGTCTCTCTCTCTCTTTCTCTCTCTCTCTCTCTGCTTCTTGATCATCATGTGAGCTGCTTTCCTCTGCCATACTCTTCTGCCATGATGATCTGCCTTCCCTGAAGCCCTGTGGAATGGAGCAGCCTTCTATGAACTAAGACCTCTGAAACGTGGTCTCCCAAATAAACTTTTCCTCCTCTACAATTGTGCTGGTTGGGTCTTTTAATCACAGCAGTGAAAAAGCTGCCTAAAACACTAAGAGACATGAACTTTCTTCTGTAAGATAGGAGAAACTGTCAAAGTTTTTAGTCTGGGGACCAGCAAGCTCAAGACAGGATTGTTGGGACTGAACCTAGCAGAGGAGAAAGGTGTGCTGGGGCTGTGGGCCTGGACGGAGGGGCCAAATCAAGAGGAGATGGGAGCTGTTCAGAGGGAACAAGTCAGAGCAGAGATTTTTGCCTTATGAATATTAAAAACATTTATTTCCATTTGTTTTGTGAAAAGTACTGACAAGCAGTAAAGTCTAGAATTTATTTTTGTTTTTATTTTACATTCACTAATTAATTAAGGGTAGTGTGTACACACAGTGTGATGTAATTAATGTTACTGAGCTGCACATTTAAACATGGTTAAGTTAGAGATTTTATATATGTACTTTGCTGAAGTTAAAAACAATTTTTAGATTGGAGGACAAAGCTCAGAGCGAAATTCATAGCTAACTAAAGGGTCAGGGTGCCAGGAAAAAATACAAGAGGGACAGTATCTGACAGGGGCCATGCTTAGCTTCCTTTGGGGAAAACAGGAAATTGGTCCAGAAGCTTATATACACTCCTGGACCAATCATGGAGAAGGGGCAGTCACAGGAGGTGGATTTAAAACATGCTTCTGAATTTAGTCTGTGGGCTTGAACTAATTGTGGTGACTTTTAAAAGTTTCAGTAACGTTTTCTGTAAAATTGGGATCAAAGTAACAGTTCTACCTACTAGATGGGGAGGGCATAAGGGATCAGCCAGAAAGTGAAATCAGATGAAAAGCTGAGTTTTCCCAGACTGTAAACTTCACAGTCCAATATTCAAGCAGACCAAGTTTCTCCTAGGTTAAGCTCCTGCTCTCAACTCAAAAACATCAGGTTTTTGTTCTGGTCCAACCAGTGTGGTGGGATTCCATCTCAAGGCCTGGGATGTTGAATATCAAGCTATACAGAAGGGGGGTACACATGGAAGGAAACAGCATCTGTCTGGCACATTTCTTTTCCCTCCCGCTTGCAGGTATAGTCATCCTTTGGTATCCATGGAGGTTGGCTTCAGGACTCCCCCAAAGGACACCAAAATGCGCTCTCTCTCTCTCTCTCTCTCTCTCTCTCTCTCTCTCTCTTTTTCTTTCTTTCTTGGTACCGAAGATTGAACTCAGGGGTACTGGACCACTGAGCCACATCCCCAGCCCTATTTTGTGTTTTATGTAGAGACAGGGTCTCACTGAGTTGCTTAGATCCTCGCTGTTGCTGAGGCTGGCTTTGAACTCATGATTCTCCTGTCTCAGCCTCCCTAAATGCTGGGATTACAGGCCTGCGCCACCACACCCAGCTGGTTTTGCATTTCTTTTAAGAGTCTTGTAGACTTGCCTAAAACAGACTGCCTAAGCCTTTCTTTTTTTGAGCTGTGAAAATTAGTTGAATTAAAAGTTTGGAGACATTTTAATTATGTTATTCTTTTTATTGACCTGCATGTTTATCATCTTGTGGTTTAGTTGTTATTCTTGCTTTAAAATTTCACATTATATCTTTTCACTTAAAACATAAGCTCCCAGGAGCAGAAATAATACCCTCAAAAAAGGTCTCACAATGTAAACATTACATTAATGTAACATATGGAAGTATATATTTTTAAAAATAGTGTATCTATTTTTTGGTACTGGGGAATGAACTCAGGGGCACTTGACCACTGAGTAACATCCCCAACTCTATTTTGTATTTCAGTTAGAGACAGGGTCTAACTGATTTGCTCAATGCCTCCCTGTTGCTGAGGCTGGTTTTGAACTAGAGATTCTCCTGCCTCAGCCTCTGGAGCCACTGGGATTACAGGCGTGCACCACCCCGCCTGGCTTATGTATCTATTTTGGATGTGGAGTTTAAGAACAAAAGCTTCCTGACTACTGGGTGTGATCAACAATGAATGCTTAATACATGTTAACTGGCTTATAGGGATCTTGCTGCTACACAGGACAGATCGTTCTTGGTTACATGGCAGCTGGTCATGGGTCTATGGGTGATTATTTATAGCCCTTTCCTCAGACAGTTCTCTAGGTTGACATATCTAACAAAGTAGTAGAAGTAAGAAAAGATGGGAAATCATGTAGAAATTACAAGTACTATTTTCAGCAATGGTTAAATGAGATTGAAATCACTATGTTCAATGTCAATTATTTGTATCATTCAGATTCCCATGATGACAGAAACTGCTGAGTTAGTTCCGGGCTGTAATGTTGGCAAAGAAGAATGATATTCCTCACATTGTGCACCAAGGATGGATAATGGTCCAAGTGAATGATCCAGGAGTCAATCTGTTGCAGTTAATGATTATGAATTATTTTTGCTTTGGGTTTGAATTAGTAGTTCACTCTTTGTTGCTTGACTGTTTGAGCATGGCCAGTTCCTCTAACACTAACTGTACACCCAGGGTCAGTTCTGGGAGCTCCCTGGTCTACTTCTCCACTGCCTGTGGTTCCTTTAAGGCTCAAAGACCCTGGATTCATATTCTGCCTTGAGATATCTGGTCTAGGGCCTAGTTATGGCAACCAATTTGGGCTTTCTGTGTCTAATGAACTGAATCTTTGGTTCTTCAAGCTCTGTAGATGGTGAGGAATGGTGAGGTTTTCTCTATATACCCTGGATCTGTGGGTTCTCTAGAGACTCAGCTAAATTTCTACCTTCCCGTTGCCATACCAGCCAGTGGAAGAGGTCTGACATATAATGTATTTATAAGATAGCAGAGTCATCCCAGCAGTGTCTCCCAACAAACTGTGACAGACCACTCTCTACTGGAAAGATGAGGTGTTTTTCAACTCATATCATTGCTGTGGTTTGGATATGGTTTGAGTGTCCCTCCAAAGGGTTCATGTGTTGAAACTTAATGCTCCTTGCCCACACAGGACCTGCTCCCACACAGAACCCCAACATTAGTGCCCACACATAGTGCAGGACCCTGGGCATGCACCCACCCAGGATGCCTGGTCACCTCTCCCATGCAGGACTTCTGGCTTCCATTCCCATGTGGATCCCCATCTACCAGCGTGGGGTTCCCCTGGTCACTTCCATCTTGGGACACTGCAATGGCTGCAAGAGTCCCCTTCACACGGTAGCCTGTACCTGGGGACATCAGATGGTCTGGAGACAGCCACCCACCACGACACTGCACACCACAGAGCTTTATCTCCAAACACATGGCCCAGCGCCACTGGCCGGCCCCCTCTGACACTCCATCTCTGAAATCGGCTGCCTCCATCTTGGGGCACCTTTGTTGTTACTATCATCGTCACCTTTAGTTGGGTCAACTCGCAGTTTGGGACACTGGCTGGGGACCATAAGCAATATCAAAGTACCTCTAGTCCCCTAACTCCCTCTTCTCCCCTGAAGCCCCTAACCTGGCACAGTGCTTGTGGCTACGTGGCCTGTCCCTCACTTGCAAAGCCTGGTCGTGATCTGCCGGACACTAACAGCACTCTGTGACAGGTGCACAGGCCCCAGAGCGCAGCCCACAAGACCTCCAGAGAGAGAGGTTCCTGATTGGGAAGTAGAAAGGGAGGGGGTGAGCGAGATACAGTTTAGAGACTAAATTAGAGACCAGAAATTGTGAGGTCTACAGGAGATATAAGGAGATAAGACCAGCGTCCTCATTGCACAAGTGGGCTCCAAAGGAGATTCTTGGGGTTCAGTCTTCCAACGAGGACTAGCCAATGCTATACCCCACCTCCAGGAGTTCCACCTCCAAGACCAACCCTCCTACCTTAATAACCTTCACCATCCTAAGGGTGGAGTTACCAGCAAGCAACAGACAACCTCACTCACTGAATGAGATGGAAAGCAGGAAAGATACTGAGCTCCATCAGAAACAACCCTTTAATTTACCTTGAGATTTTTTTCTATTATCTTTTTTTTCCCTTTTCTCGCTCTCTATTCCCAACCTCACATCCCTAACATTTGCAAAACCAAGTATTTTTCATGCATTAGGCTACTGAGGACTGGGATCTCTGAATAGTATATTACAGTTGTGTTGTGTATTCTTTTATCTTGTATTTTTAAATTTTTCTTAATTTTTATGTTTGTTTTTTGTACTCTCTCTATTTTCTTCCCACTTGTCTCCCCAAAATCTCAATCAATGAGGTGAACATAGAGCCTACATTCTGGGAGCAAATTTTTGCCACACACACATTAGATATAGCACTGATCTCCAGGATATATAAAGAACTCAAAAAACTTAACACCAATATGCAAACAACCTAATCAATAAATGGGCTAAGGAGCTGAACAGACACTTCTCAGAAGAAGAAATACAATTGATCAACAAATAGATGAAGAAATGTTCAACATCTCTAGCACTTAGAGAAAGGCAAATCAAAATACTCCAAGATTTCAGCTCACTCCAGTCAGAATGGCAGTTATCAAGAATACAAGCAACAATAAGTGTTGGTGAGGATGTGGAGGAAGAGGGCATGCTCATACTTTGCTGGTAAGACTGCAAATTAGTGCAACCAATCTGGAAAGCAGTATGGAGAGTCCTCAGAAAACTTGAAATGGAATCATCATTTGACCCAGCTATCCCACTCATCAGTCTATACCCTAAAGACTAAAAACAGCATACTATAGTGACACAGCCACTTTAATATTTATAGCAGCACAATTCACAATCGTTAAACTATGGAAGCAACCTGGATGCTCTTCAATAGATGAATGGATAAAGATACTGTGGTATATATACCCAATGGAATATTATTCAGGATTAAAAGAGAATCTGGCAGAAAGTAGATCCTTCAGGTAGTATATTGAGTACTTCTCAATCCAATCATACCATTTTTTGAGTCCAGATTGGTTGCACCAATTTGAAGCCCCACCAGCATTGATTGTTTCTTTTCCTGTGAAGAAGCTTTTAAGTTTGAATCTATCCCATTTATTGATTCTTTATTTTATCTCTTGCACTTTAGAAGTCTTGTTAAGGAAGTTGGGGCCTAATCCAATGCGATGAATGTCTGGGCCTACTTTTTCCTCTATTAGGCACAATGTCTCTGGTCTAATTCCTAGGTCCTTGATCTACTTTGAGTTGAGTCTTGTGCATGGTGACAGATAGGGGTTTAGTCTCATTTTGCTGCATATGAATTTCCAGTTTTCCCAGCACTGTTTGTTGAAGAGGCTATCTCTTCTCCAAAGTATGTTTTTGGTACCTTTGTCTAATATGAGATAACAGTATTTATGTGGGTTTGTCTTTGTCTCTTCTATTATGTACCATTGACCTACATGTCTATTTTGGTGTCATACCATGCCATTTTTGTTACTATAGCTTTGTAGTATAGTTTAAGGTCTGGTATTGTGATGCTTCCTGTTTCACTCTTCCTACTAAGAATTGCTTTGGCTATTCTGGGTCTCTTATTTTTCCAAATGATTTTCATGATTGCTTTTTCTATTTCTATAAGGAATGACACTGGGATTTTAATTGGGATCACATTGAATCTGTATAGTGCTTTGGGTAGTATGGCCATTTTGACAATATTGATTCTCCCTATCCAAGAGCATGGGAGATCTTTCTATCTTCTAAGATCTTCTTCAATATTTTTTCTTTAGTGTCCTATAGTTTTCATTGTAGAGATCTTTTGCCTCTCTTGTTAGACTTATTCCCAAGGTTTTTTTTTGTTTTGTTTTGTTTTGTTTTTGAGGCTATTGTGAATGGAGTAGTTTTCCTAATTTCTCTTTCAGAGGATTCATCACTGATGTATAGAAATGCATTTGATTTATGGGTATTGATTTTATATCCTGCAACTTTGCTGAATTTATTTATTAATTCTAAAAGTTTTCTGGTGGAATTTTTTGGATTTTTTAAGTATAGTACAATGATAGTTTGAATTCTTCTTTTCCTATTTGTATCTCTTTAATTTCTTTTGTCTGTCTAATTGCTCTGGCTAGAGTTTCAAGGAATGTATTGAATAGAGTGGTGAAAGAGGGCATCCCTGTCTTGTTCTGTTTTTCAAGGGAATTCTTCCAATTTTCTCCATTTAGGATGATGTTGGCCTTAGGTTTAGCATAGATTGCTTTAACAATGTTAAGGTACCTTCTTACTATTCCAAGTTTTTCTAGTGTTTTAAACATGAAAGTGTGCTGTATTTTGTCAAATGCTTTCTCCACATCAATTAATAAAATCATATGATTCTTACCTTTAAGTCTGTTAATGTGATGGGTTATATTTATTGATTTCCATATGTTGAACCAACCTTGCACTCCTGGAATGAACCCTACTTGATCATTGTGCACTATTTTTTAAAGATATTTTTGTATGTGATTTGCCAATTTTTGCATCTATGTTCATCAGGGATATTGGTCTGAAATTTTCCTTCTTTGATGTGTCTCTGTCTGGTCTTGGTATCAGGGTGATACTAGCCTCATAGAATGAGTTTGGAAGGGTTCCTTCCTTTTCTATTTCATGGAATAATTTGAGGAGTATTGGACTTAATTCTTCTTTGTAGGTCTTGTTGAATTTGGCTGAGAATCCGTCTGGTCCTGAGCTCTTCTTGATTGGTAGGCTTTTGATGGAGTCTTCTATTTCTTTGCTTGTAACTGATCTGTTTAAGTCGTGAATGTCCCCCCTGGTTCAGTTTGGGTAGGTCATATGCCTCTAGAAACTTGTTGGTGTCTTTGGAGTTTTTTATTTTACTGGAGTATAAATTTTCAAAATAGTTTCTAATTATCTTCTGTATTTCAGTAGAGTCTCTCGTGACATTTCCTTTTTCATCATGAATTTTAGTAATTTGAGTTTTAGCTCTCCTTTTCATTAGGGTGGCTAAGGGTTTGTCAATTTTATTTATTTTTTCAAAGAACCGTATTTTACTTCTTTTGGTGTTGATTTGTTCTTCTTTTTCTAGGGCTTTGAGATGTAGTGTCAAGTCATTTATTTGTTGACTTTTTATTCTTCTAATGAATGAGCTTAATGCAATGAACTTTCCTCTTCATACTGCCTTCATAGTGTCCCTGAGAGTTTGATATGTTGTATTGGGATCTTCATTTACCTCTAAGAATTTTTTTTATCTCTTACTTGATGTCTTCTGTTATCCATGCATCATTCAATAGCATATTATTGAGTCTCTAGGTTTTGAAGTAGCTTCTATTTTAAAATTTGTCATTAATTTCTAATTTCATTGCATTATGGTCAGTTAGAATGTAGTATAGTATCTCTATTTTTTTTTTGTATTTGCTAAGACTAGTTTTGTGGCATAGCATATGATCTGTTTTCGAGAAGGATCCATGTGCTGCTGAGAAAAAAGTGTATTTGCTTGTTGATGAATGGAATATTCTATATGTCTGTTAAGTTTAGATTATTGATTGTTTTATTGAGTTCTATGGTTTCTTTGTTTATTTTTTGTTTAAAAGATCTATCCCGTGGTGAGAGGGGTGTGTTAAAGTCACACAGTATTATTGTGTTGTGGTCTATTTGATTCTTGAAGTTGAGAAGGGTTTGTTTAATATTACATAGATGCCCCATTGTTTGGGGCATAGATATTTAAGATTGTTATGTCTTGTTGATGTATAATTCCCTTAAGCAGTATGAAATGACCTTCTTTGTCCATTTTCACTAACTTTGGTTTGAAGTCTACTTTATCTGATACAAAGATGGAAACCTCTGATTATTTATGTGGTCCATGTGAGTGATATGTTTTTTTTCCCCATCCTTTTACCTTCAGTGTGTGGATGTCTTTTCCTGTGGGATAAGTCTCTTGAAGGTAGCATATTCTTGAGTCTTTTTTTTTTAAATCTAATCTGCCAGTCTATGTCTTTTAATTGATGAGTTTCAGCCATTCACATTCAGGGTTATTATTGAGACATGGTTATTATTCCCAGACATTTTGGTTTAATTTTGGTTTTTAACTTGACTAGGTTTCTCCTTTGAATGACCTTTCCTTTAGTGTAGTTCCTTCCATTGCAGATTTTCATTGTTGTTTTTCATTTCCTCCTTATGGAATATTTTGCCAAGAATGTTCTGTAGTCCAGGTTTTCTTGCTGTAAATTCTTTTAACTTTTGTTTATCTTGGAAGGTTTTTTTTTCCTCACCAAATCTAAAGCTTAATTTTGCTGGATAAAAGATTCTTGTTTGGCATCCATTGTCTTTCAGAGCTTGGTATATGCTGTTCCAAGCTCTTCTAACTTTGAGTGTCTGGGTTGAGAAATCTGCAGAGATCCTAACTGGTTTCCCTCTACATGTAATCTGATTCCTTTCTCTTTTGGCTTTTAAATTTCTCTCCTTATTTTGTATGCTAGGCATTTTCATTATAATCTGCCTTGGTGTACATCTATTGTGATTTTGTGCATTTGGTGTCCTGTAAGCCTCTTGTATTTGATTATTCAATTTGTTCTTCATGTTTGAAAAAGATTTTTTCTGGTATTTCTTGAATAGATTGTTCATTCCTTTGGTTTGAAATTCTTTGCCTTCCTCTATCCCAATCTTAAATTTCTTCTTTTCATGTTATCCCATAATTCTTGGATGCTCTGCTCATGGTTTCATACCATCTTTGCTGTGTGGGCAACTCTGTTTTCAAGATTAAATATTTTGTTTTCATTGTCTGAAGTTCTGCCTTTCAAGTGATCGAATCTGTTGGTGATGCTTTCTATTGAGCTTTTAATTTGGTTTCCTGTTTCTTTCATTTTTAGGATTTCTGTTTGATTCTGTTTCAGAATCTCTATGTCCCTTATTGAGGTAATCTTTTGCTTCTTCCATTTGCCTATGTAGCTCTCTATCAAAATGATCTTTTGCTGCCTGTATTTGCTCTCTTATATCATCCTTTAATTCACAGACCATTTTAATTATGTACATCCTGAACTCCTTCTCGGACATTGCTTCTGCTATGAGGGCCATGGATTCTAATAATGGAGTCTCTTTGTTTGTTTGGGGTACTTTCTTCTCTTGGGTTTCATGTTGTTTGTGTTTCTTCCCTTCTAGCACTGCAGCTTCAAGGTGTTACAGTTTTTATCCTATAGGCTCATAGATTCCCTTCAGGGTTTTAATACCTCTTCTTTAAGGGGGAGATCAATATTAACAGATCCCAATACAAACCACATTTAACTTTTAACCAAGAAGCTCCTAATAGGGCATTTATGGCTTTGTCACAATATACAGAAAATGTGAGTTCAATTAGTATCTACAATATATACAGTTGGTTTGCAAAAGGGTCTATAGTTTCTTCTGGTGAACTAGAGAGAACAGGGAGTGGGGTGTAGGATGAGATGTTAGGGAGGTAAGAAGTGAGGATATAGAGCAATTAGGTCTGAGAAAGTGTGAAAGAGGAATCCAAAAGAAGTTGGCTAGTTGAAGAAAAGAGAGAAAGAGATTTGGGGAAGACAAATAAGTAGGAGGAAAACAGAGTACAACAAACAAGGAAACTTAAAAAATTAAGGAAAATAAAAGAGGTAAAGACAGATGATACAAGACTATATAATACAACTGTAATACATTAATCAGACATCCCAGTGCTCAGTAGCCTAATGCAAGAAAAATACTTGGTTTCACAAATGTTGGGGACATGAGGGCCGGAAAAGAGCAAGAGAGAGAGAAAAGAGGGAAAAGAAAAGAAAAATGTCAAGGTAAATGAAAAGGATTACTTCCCTTATCATCCAGTAGGTGGGGTTGTCTGTTGTTTACTTGTATCTCCCCCCTCAAGATGGTGCAGGTTATTAGTGTCTGTGCATTGGTATTAGAGGCGGAGCTGAAGGTGGGATTTAGGGCTTGCCAATCCCCGTGGGAAGACTCCACTCCAAGAATCCCCTTGATTTGGGCACCTGGACTTATCTCCTTATATCACCTGTAGACCTCACTGTTCCTGGTCTTTCATTTAGTCTCTAAACTGTGTCTCTCTCACCCCTCCCTTTCTACTTGTCAATCGGGAACTTGTCTCTCCAGAGGTCGTGAAGAGCTGTTTTGTGCCATGTAGTTCAGGACCACATGGCTTTGCAAGCTATGGACTGACCACATAGCTGTAAGTGCTGTGCCAGTTAGTGGCTTCAAGGGAGAGAAGAGAGCTAGGGAACTATGCATACCTTGATACTGCTTCTGTGCCCCAGACAGTGTGCCAGCTGGGAGTTCCCCAACTAAAGATGCTGATTGCGGTATTGAGGATACTCCAAGATGGCGATGAAGGTGACCCACAATGGAGGCATCTGCTTTCAGAGATAGGGGGTCATCCATCCTGGATGGTGGCATTGGGCAATGTGTTCAGTGATACAGCTCTGTGGCGTGCTGTGTTGAAATAAGAGGCTATCTCCAGATCCTGTTCATCGTCTCCAGGTGCAGGCGAACAGGGGAGCTCCACACTGGTAGATGGAAGTCCACACGGGGGCAGCAGCCAGGGGTCCTGTGCAGAAGCCGGGGTTCCCTTGTTGGTTAGGGGTCCTGCATGGGTGGGCACTGGAGCTGAGGGTCCTGTGCAGGAGTGGGTCTGTGTGGGTGAGCGACTGGAGTCCTGCACAAATGCTGGGGCCTGGAGACCCATGTGGGCATGCAGCTGGAATTCCTGTGTGGGAGCAGCTGGCAGGGTCCTCTAATAACTCACACAGAAACAGTATTCCCACTGCCTTAATCCCAGGTCATGGAGAGACTAGGAACACAGCATCTGTCTAGGCCACCATATTGGATCTGAAAGTCCTCTTCAAAGGTCCCTCCCAACAAAAATGACATGGTATTGGTACCAAAATAGATATGTAGACTAATGGTACAAAATAGAAGACACAGAGACAATTCCACATAAATATGGCTATATCATACTAGACACAGGTTCCAGAAACATATATTGGAGAAGAGATAGTCTATTCAACAAATGGTGCTGGGAAAACTGGATATTCATATGTAGCAGAATTAAATTGAACATCTATCTCTCATCCTGCACAAAAATCACCTCAAAGTGGATCAAAGACATAGACACTAGAACAAAGATCCTGTGCCTAATCGAAGAAAAAGTAGGCCCAAATCTTCATGTTTGCTTAGGACCTGACTTCCTGAACAAGACTCCTAAAGTACAAGAAGTAAAACCAAGAATCAATAAATGGGATGGATTCAAACTAAAAAGCTTCTCAGCAAAGGAAACAACCAATAATGTGATGAGAGAGCCTACAGAATGAGAAAAAATCATTAGCACAGGCACCTCAGACAGAGTAGTAATCTCCAGGATATATAAAGAACTCAAAAAACTTAACACCGCCCCCCCCCAAAAGCCCAATCAATAAATGGGCTAAGGAACTGAACAGATACTATACAGAAGAAGAAATACAATCAATCAACAAACATGAAAAAATTTTCATCATCTCTAGTAATTAGAGAAATGCAAATCAAAACTAAGAATCTCACTTCAGTCAGAATGGCAATGATCAACAATACAAGCAATAATAAGTGTTGGTGAGGATGTGGGGAAAAAGGTACATTGTTGGTGGGACTTAACTGGTGCAACCACTATGGAAAGCAGTATGGCGATACCTCAGAAAACTTAGAATGGATCCACTGTTTGACCCAGTTATCCCACTCCTTGGTTCATACCCAAAGGACTTGAAATCAGCATACTACAGTGATGCAGCAACATCAATGTTTATGGAAGCTCAATCCACAATAGCTAAATTATGGAAACAAACTAGGTGCCTTTCAACAGAGGAATGGATAAAGAAAATGTGGTACATATACACAATGGAATATTAATTAGCCTTAAAGAAGAATGAAATTATGGCATTTGCAGGTAAGTGGATGGATCTAGAGAATATCATGCTAAGTGAAATAAGTCAATCCCCAAAAAACAAAATCTGAATGTTTTCTCTGATAAGCAGATGCTGATCCATAGTGAGGTGGGAGGATAGAGAAGAATGAAGGAACTTTAGTTTGTGTAGAGGGGAGTCAAGGGAGGGGTGGGGTTATGGGGATGGGAAGGACAGTAGAAAGAGACAGATATTATTACCCTATATGCATGTATGATTACACTAGTGGAGTGACTCTGAACCATGTACAGCCAGAGGAATGAGAAGTTGTGCTCCTTTTGTGTACTATATGTCAAAATACAGTCTACTGTAAAATAAATTAAAAAATTTTAAAAAAGGTCTCTCTCCCCATCCTATCAAACTTTCTTTATTTTTTATTTGTAGGTGGACACAATACATTTATTTATTTATTTATTTGGTACCAAGGATTGAACTCAGGGACACTTAACCACTGAGGCACATTCCCAGCCCTTTTTTGTATTTTAGAGACAGTTGTTTTATTTATTTTTATGTGGGGCTAAAGTGCAAACCCAGTGCCTCACATGTGCTAGGCAAGCTACCACTGAGCTATAACCCCAGCCTCCCACCATCAAACTTTTGATGTTGATGGGGAATCTAAGGGTCATGAAACCAGTGTTTGAGTACTTTTGCGTATTTGCCCTTTGGGCTGGCACCCCACGTTGGTATAAGACCTATTGTGTCTTATTCATACTTGGGGTGATTTTAGGCAACACCGCAATCATTCCTGTGCCCCATGTCTTGACTTGAACCTCCACTATCTTCATCTCTGTGCAAACCAACTGTATGGCCACAGTCTGGAGGATGGACTAGCCTGAGGGAGAAAAGAGCTTGTGCTACAAAACAGCCTGTTTCGTGAACATTCCTTTGCTGAGTTCCAAATGATTTAGCAAAGAAAAAGTCTACCCATTGTAAAAATGCAACTCTGTTGTTTTAAAATGAATTAATTAATGGCAGGATTGGAGATTTTAAAGTGTCTTGATTGTTAATTATTTAAAAAAAATTTTTTTTAGTTGTATATAGATTCAATGCATTTATTTGTTTTTATGTGGTGCTAGGATCAAACCCAGTGCCTCACATGTGCCAGGCAAGTGCTTTACCACTGAGCCACAACTTCAGCCTCTAATTATTTATTATTTTGAGCTAAAAATATTATTATCAAAAATATCTTTACTTCATTTCAGAGGGAATATGTCATCTTCCAAGAATTGTACACAGGCGCCAGTGGGATGTTGGTGGAGCATTAATAACCCATGGTGACTTACATCTTTATTCTTATTTATGATTACCACTATACTTCTGGCTTCAAAATATTTTGAACATGCAAAGCTGAGTTACATAGGATGTAAAAGTCCCTCATAAATCCCTCTGAGATAATCACCAGAAATGGTCTTTTTTTTTTTTACTACTTTATGTATGCATTATCTTAAAATGTTATCAATTTAATGTTATAAACAAAATGGAAGCATATTGTGCATATTCTTCTACAACTTGTTTTAACTTAACAATGCATCTTGGCCCTTTTTCAATATCAGTTCAAAAACTATTCATCATTCCATTTTATGGACCTACCAAAATGTACTGATTGACTTTTTTATTACATCTGGGGTTTCATAGCTATAAATTACTTCAGTTAAAATATAAATCCTTGCACTATATCTTAAAGAGTTTGAAAATTTGGGGGGTGGTTAAATTTCTTGCCTTTGCTTATGGTGTTCTATTGTTAACAGAGAAATGTTAAATTTTTTGTGTGTGTGGATAAATTTATCAGTCTTTTCCTTTATGGTTTCTAGCCTTCAGATCATGTTTGAAAGGCCTTTGCCACTTGAAGACTATAAAAATGTTCAGGTGTGTTTTCCTCTGAAAATTAAATTTTTCTTCTTATATCAAAATCCTCTCTCCTTTGAGAATTTACTCTGATCTGAGTAGGAAGATAGGGTTCTGGTCATATTCTATAAACATGACTAATGCACCAGTTCTGGGAACCCCAGAAGTAGGAAGACAAACTTTATGACTCTGGGCAAGTTGTCTACACTCTCTTAGTCCCTACTTCCTTCTAGGTAAAATGGGGATAACTGAGGTGAGTGTATGATGAGAAGTCAACAGATGATCTACACAGCAAGGGGCAGTGACTGGGATGTCTAAACCCTCAGCCTGGGTGAGCTGCTTCCTGTCACTCTTCACAGCTGGCCTGTTGTTCTAGCACCATGGCTGGAAGAATCTATCTCCAGAATTGTGAAATGCCGCCTGTTCCCAGACGCACTATGCTTATTTCTGGACTCTGTGTTCTGTCAGTGTTTCTGGGCCAGTTCTTTATCCCCACACCTAAGGTTTGCTCCCTTGTGGCTTGGAAAGCCTCACTCTCTTCTTCAATACCTGGAGCCTCTGCACCTGACACTGCCCACTCTCCCTCTCTCCTGCGGTCTATAGCCAGTCCCATCTGCCCTCTGCCTGAATCTATTTGTCATTTCCTTTGGACTTACCAACAAGGGTGAGACCTTGTATTATTACTACTTTGCAGATAGAAAAAAGAAAAAAAGGAAAAAACAAAGAACTGGAAAGGGTTCAGTTAGAACTTTAAAATAAGACTGTAATCTCAGGTGCACTCAGCTGCGTACTGATCAATTTACTTACATTCTTTGAGCCCCAGTTCCCATCTATAAAGCACAGTCATTAATGCCTGCTTCTGGGGCCATTAGGGGGAGTCCATGGAGATGTACACACCCCTCACTTAATGCCTAACATGTGGGAACTGACTTCCAGTGACAAGGCCAGCTTGTCAGAACTTCTGATTGAGATCCAGGGCAGGCTTGGTTTACCATCTGCCTCCTCCAAATCAGGCTGGTTAGGAAGACTGGACTGAGCCAGCTAGAGGTCTTCAGACCTCGCCAGAATTTCACTAGTCCCTTCTCCAAGGGTTGCATCTTCAGAATACTCATATCAGACAAGAAAGTTCCCAAGCAGAGAGCAACTTCAGCCTTTCTCATTGCTACTGCTAAATATATAGGACACCCTGTACTGTGCAAGTAGCCGATCTTCATCACTTCATTACAACTTCAGTCTCCAAACACGTTCTTTAGCAGCATATGTCTATCAGGGACAGAAGAGACCCACTGAAGCTGCCAGTCTGGCGTGGGGGTGGTCTAATCCCTGAGGGCCCTGGTCATTGGAATAGAATGGCCTAGCTCTGCTCTTTGACTGTATGAAGGCAGTTCTTTGGAAACCCACCTTGTCAACACTAAACTCATAAATTTCCATCACCCAAAGAAGATTCAGGAAAAAAGCACCAAGAGAAGGGCTATGCAGGTGATAGCTGCAAAGGTGGAGTAAATCACAAGAGCAGAACCCACCCGGGTCATCCAGAAGCTGCAGGCTTGGTAGAGAGGATTCCTTTTTAAGGATGGAGCTAAAATATGTAGATGCCTCACAAGAACCTCTTGCTTCTTAGGTCATTGTAACATAAGCAATTCCCAGCGTCCTTTCAGGTGAGAGAACGCCATGGGAGGGGGTGCAGCCTGCAGGGGCTGTGCCTCTTGGGTGGACCATAGCTTGCTGTCCTTGAACGCATCACATTGGCCTTGCCTGTACCATCAGCCAAGGCTGCCTTGCTCTGGTTCCTTGATTTCTCTCTGAGTGCCTCTGGGATCCTCACATGGAGTTCAGCTGCTTTGTTTCAGTGACACACTGAGCTTTTAATAATGCCGCCCCCGCCAGCCTTTGTGCAACATTTAGCGGCAGCTTTCAGCTCTTGGTGGAGATTTCTCTCTCACAGGCTGGTGTCTGGTGCTAGCTACGGGGTTTCCGTGTGTCAATGACTGGAAACCCCAGCTCCTGAATCAAAGCTGTTTCCTCAAGCTGCCTCCTTGGGCCCCACAACTCACAGAGCCAGAGGATTTGACAAGCCTACTTTGTGTGACTTTGAACAACATTCTTCAACTCTTTCGAAGA
Organism: Geosciurus inauris; assembly: GCA_004024805.1. Classification (NCBI taxonomy): domain Eukaryota; kingdom Metazoa; phylum Chordata; class Mammalia; order Rodentia; family Sciuridae; genus Geosciurus; species Geosciurus inauris. The sequence goes on from PVHX01003798.1 coordinate 22,167, forward strand.
TGTTGGGGACCACCTGGGCTGGTGAAGGAAGGGAATCCATAGGGTATCTGCTACTGGATTCAAGTAGAGACCCCAATTTTATCTACTTTACATATTTAAAAACACATACGAGTTTTCCTTTGGAGAAAGTGTTCAGAGGCCAAAAAAAGAAGAAAATTACTTTTCTCACATGATCTTTTTTTAAAAAACAGCTACACTGAAGCCAAGCTTTAGTACAATTCATTCTTATTGGTGGTCTGGTCTGACTTTTGATAATCACATATAGTCACTATAATCAAAATAGAGAACACTTGTATAATTCAAAAAAAATCTCCTCATTGTCCTTGGTAGGCAGCTATAAGCCTACCCACCCCAGCTCCTGCAAGACAGAAATTTGTTTTGTGTCCCTTCAGTTTTGCCTTTTACAGAATGTCATATAAGTGAAATCATAACATATGTGATCTTTTTATTGTGAAATAGTCATATAAATCATATGCGATTATAAGAAGTCATTCATAATCTTGCCCTTTGCCAGTTTCCCCTGATGGTAACATCTTATGAAACAATGCCCTAATATCACAGTCAGGATCCTGACACAGACACAGTGAGGACATAGCACCCTAGGTACCCTTGTACTCCTTCATTACTGCCCCTACTTCTCCTTCCCCAACCCCTCCTTAACCTCTGGAAAACATTAATCTTGTCTCTGTTTCTATAACTTTGTCCTTTTGAGAACGTTCTAAAGGTGAAATCATACAGTAAGTTACCTCTAGAGTTGGCTTTTTTCACTCAGCGTAACTCTCTGGAGATTCACCAAAATCGTCATGCACATCCAATAGCACGTTCCTGGTTTTCACTGAGCAGAACTGCACGGTAGAGACTCGCTATGGTTTGTTTAAGCACTCACCTAGTGAAGGACATCAGAGTTGCTTTCAGTGTCGTGCTAGTATGAATAAAGTTGGCATAAACATTGTGTATAGGTCTCTGAATGGACTCAGCTCTTCATTTCTCTGAGATAAATACTTAGGAGACCCTTGGCTGGATCATACATTTAGTTTTTAAAGAAACTGCCAAGCTCTTTTCCAGAATGAGTTTTATATTTCTGCCAGCCATGCATGATGGATCCAGGCTCCCTCCACCTGGGAAGCATTTGGTGTTGTTGTTGTGTCTTATTTTAGCTGTTTTGACAGGTGCACAGTGCTATCTCATCGTGGATTTTGTGTGCATTTCCCTAGTGTTAATGGTGTTGCCCATGTTTTCATGGCTGCCTCGATATCTGGGTATCTTCCTTGGTGATATGTCCCTTTTGACCATGCTCTACTTGAATTCTTTTCTTTTTTACTATGCAGTTTTAAGACTTTAAAAAATATATTCTAGATATTTACCTTCCATTAGCAATATAGTTAGCAAATATTTTCTCCCACTCTGCAGCTAGTTCTTATCCTCTTAAGAGGGTCTTCACAGAGAAACATTCTAAAATTTGTATTGAAGAGTTTCTATTGGCTGTTTTAAAATCATCCCTCATTCTAACATCTCAGTCAATGAGTGTCTTTTTTTCACTAAGTTTGAGATCTTCTTAGTTCTCATTATACCAAGTGATTTTTTTTTAATTAGAAACTGGGCATTTTTCTATTATGTAGTGAAACTCTGGGTCTCATTTAAACCTTCTGTTGTAGCTGGCTTTCTGTGATGCTGTTCCAATAGGGGAAGTAATTAAGGCACCATCTAATTACTGCCAGGGTAAGATGGAAATCCAGGCTCCCCACTGGGCCTTGGTGGACACCCATGAAGAAGGTTCCTTGTCTCTGGGAGGGGGTGGGAGTTTTAACTTCCCGGTGTCCTCTGCTACCAAACACCCTAGCTTAGCAACACATCACACTCTAGAGGAAAGGTTGTCTACCTTGTGATCCCATGTCTGACTGGGACCTGGGCTCAGTGCCAGGCCTCAGCATCATGTGAGAGAATCATACAGTTGATTTGTAGCCAAAGGGGAAAAAAATCAAAGTTCAAAATTCTAGGTATGGTTTTTATTGGATACTTATATATTTCTCACCATAGTAAAGTCCAAAAAAAATCACAAATCAAGCCATCATTAGGTCCAGGACCATCTGTACTGGCTGGACCCAGCACACATATGCCCTTGAGTGTCTACTCTACTGGTGGCCATGATGTACTACAGGGCAGCTGCTTGGGGAGAAGGTGACCATGTGTCCCAGTTTGACCATGCCAGCTTCATGTTTATCTGCTCTGCTTGCATAATTATTAATAGGGCTTTCTTCATCAGTGAAAATGTCTTGTCCATGATAAGACAAATGAAAGGCCCTCTGTGCAGGAGAATCTCAGGTCTCACCATCGAGCTCAGCAGCCTGCACATCTGCACAACTATTTTCCTGAAGTTCTGGGAATTCTCAGATTTATTATATTTCAAGGAAAGGTTGGCAGAAGGCAGCAGGATTTTTAAGATCTCATAACCAACCCTAAATAGTTCTCTTTAAAATCCAAGGAAGATGTTTTAAAAACTCTGTCTCATCTGGTGACTCTCAAGACTCTGTTTCCATAAAACATTGGTGAAGGAGTCCCAAAGGAATAGTTCTGCCCCTTACATGAAATAAGGACCTCTGATTTCCATGTCACAGGAAATGATGAGCCAAAGCTAGAATGGACTCAATTTCAGCCTCTTTTCCAAATGTTCAAATAACTGATCCTGTTAGTCAGCTGGTAGATAAATATACACATGCTGAGTGAATACAAACTTTTTAAAAACTCAGCAAAGTATTTAATGATGTAAGTATTTTTAGTGAAGTGAGAATTTCTGCATACCTGGAGTATGGTCATATTTTGGTAAAATTTAATTGGTAGTTTACATGATGGAATTTAACATATCCACATGCCATAGAGTTTTGGTATTAATATTGATATTAATATATAATATTCACTGAATCTTTATATGTACCAGATATGTGCTGAGTGAGTCAGAGATGGTATCTCTTTCTTCTTGGGGCAAGAAGGGTCCTACCATACCCGATTTTGCAGAAGAGAAAACTGAGGCTTGGGGATGGGAGAAAGCCTACTTCATGCTCTGCCACCTAAACTCATTTGAAATTATCTTTGAAATATCCTGCATATTCACTGTGGCCCAAAAGCTATCGTTTGACCTCTGCACTTGGGCCATGATTCAATAACAATGAGAGAAAACTCCGGAAGTCACGGCAAAAATCATGTGAGTTTTTCTTTTCATTCTGAAAAAACCTTTTGTTTTGCCATGTTTTTTTTTTTTTTTCTTTTCTTCTAAGGGACAAAGTTAGAGTATCTGAAAAAAACTGAGGCCATACTGTACTAAATACAACGCTGCTGATTTGCTTGGGGGAATCTCTCCAAGCCACAGGCTTAGCACACTGTTGGCTGCAATGCTCCTTAGATGGATCTCCTTTCTTCCTGACTCCCACTTCAGTCTGGATCTGTCCAAATCTTAGCTTACCCAAGGTGGGCACTTTGGGATTGTTGTCATCTGGTACACAGTAGGTGCATAATAGACATTAGTTTGAAGACTGAATGTGTTAAGTGAAAGAAGCAATAACCCAACAGCATTTTTACCAGGACCATGAGAGGTACGTGACTGAGGCAGGCACTGGTCAGCAAGCCTGAGGATGTGGGTATGGCTGGTGGGAGCACAGAGAATGGTGGGAGGAGAAGTGGTGGGAGGGGTAGTGGAGGCACAGATGAAGCTGGGGTCTGCAGACCTTCCTCCTACACTTGCCACCTGTGCTGCCTGTATGTACCTTTAGCATGGGGCTTGGCATGTCATCATCCCCAATAGACAGAGTGACATCAGAGCAAGCTCACTGCCATCCTTAATCCTAAGCACCATACTGGGGACGCAGAGGGGCTGCAAGAACAGATGGATGGGGCAGAAGTACCCTCTGGATAAACCTTAGAACGTTGCCTTCTGGGGTCTGGCCACACTGTCCTTTGCCTTCTGCCCTTCTGCTCCTGAGGAATCAGCCAGGCACAGCTCTGACCGCCTTACCTTGCTCTTGCCCACAGCCCACCTTGGCATTTGCCCTGTTCACACCGAGCAGTCAGAACATGCTTCTGCTGTTCTCATATTGGGGACTGGCAATGGGCCACGTGAGCCTGGAAAGCCTTCTCTGCTTCCTGGCTGTTAGCAGGAAGGACAGAGAGAGGTGGCCTGAGATGCTTTTCTTGCTCACACACAGAGTGCTCGTCTGCCAACAGTTCTGAAGGGCTTTTTGTCCCACTGTGGTGTCAGAGCCTGAACGCACTTTGCATGGCAATGCTGGGCTTTCCTGGAAAGCCCTCTGTTTTCTCTTCAGTGTAGCATTGCTTTGCTTTTTTGATGCCATCCTGGATTATGGTCCACTGGCCTCGGGGGCCTTTTCCAAATCCACATCAGATTGTAGGTCAGTTTTTCTCCTTATCTTTTTAAAAATAGATGTTTACTTTAAAAAGCAGTTATTAAAAATCAATATATGTGTACATATACACACACACACATATATAAACACACTCATGAAAGGAAATTTAAAAATACAATAAGCACAAGTAATATTATTTCATTGCCTGTGCTAATAACTATTTGTTTTACTATTATTTTTTTTAAAAATCTGATTATTATAATAATACACTCAAAATAGCATTGCTCCAAGTTAATATTTGTTTGACTATAGACTCATTTATATGCATTCCCTCATTTAAATTTTTTAAAAATTTGTAATAATTTCAAATTTGCAGAAAAATTGCAAAGATAGCACACAAGAACTCCCATTTAACCCTCCCTCACCCAGCTTCCTATAATGTTATCATCTTTACAAAACTGATATATTTGTCAAAACTAAGAAATTGACACTAGTAAAATACTATTAATTAAACTATAGGTTATTTTTTGGGGGGGAGGGTACCAGGGATTGAATTCTGGGGCACTTGACCACTGATCCACATCCCCAGCCCTATTTTGTGTGGGGTCCACTGGCCCTATTCAGTGAGACAGGGTCTCACTGAGTTGCTTAGCATCTTGCCTTTGCTGAGTATGGCTATGAACTCACTATCCTCCTGCCTCCACCTCCTGAGCCTCTGAGATTAGAGACATGTGCCACCGCACCCAACTAAACTATAAATTTTTATCTCAGTTTGATGAGTTCGTTCATTTATGTTCTTCTGATTCAGGATCACATGTGGGATCCCAAATTACATTCAATCATCTGTCTCCTTAGTCTCTTCCCATCATCTCCTTGTTTGTCATGACTGGAGCACTTTTTTTTTTTTAATATTTTTTTAGTTGTAGACGGACACAATGTATTTTCATTTTATTGCTTTGTATGTGGTGCTGAGGATCGAACCCAGGGCCTCATGCAGGCTAGGCAAGCGCTCTACCACTGAGCTACAATCCCAGCCCGACTGGAGCACTTTTGAAAAGTATCCAACTTGATCAGGAGTACCAAAGCATACCAAATACTTGGTCAGGAGTTATTAGGGAATATCACACAACTGGGGTTAATCTGATGTTTTTCTCATAATATTACCTGGGTTGAGGATTTGGGGGAAGCATACCAGGAGGTCAAGGGCCCTTCCTGTCACATCATGTCCATGGTTCTTTTGCCCTTCTTAAAGTATACATTCTGAAACTGGCATATGCATATTCTTAAGGTGTATATTCATAAAAAGGCATGAAACATCTTTCCATGTCGTTATGGGGTCTTCTACTATCAATTATGATATTACTGCAACCCAGATAAGGCCTCAAGAATCCCTCTCAACATAGCCCAGCCTTCTCTCTGGGCAGCCCACTTTAGAAGGACTTCACATTGAAGCATTTTGCCAAATCTGCGCTACAACATTTTTAAAGGCTGAAATGTAGTTCACTGAAAGCTTGTAGGCTAATGTGTTTTACTGATCCTCTACTTGGTTATCCTTTTCCTTCCTTTTTCATTTCCTAAAGGAAGAATTGATAGTATAAATTGAGTATACCTTTTCCGAAATGCTTGGGATCAAGAACGCTTTGGATTTTGGATTTATTTTTAGATTTTGGAATATTTGCATGTACATGAGACCCAAATCTAAACACGAAACTTATTTATGTTTTGTGTATATCTTATGCACAGTCTGAAGCTAATTTCAGACAATATTTTTAATATTTTTGTACATGAAACAAAGTTTGAGTACATTGATCCATCAGTTGTGTGATATTCCCTACCAACACCCGACCAAGAATTTAGTAGGCTTTGGTACTCCTGATTAAGTTGGATACTTTTCAAAAGTGCTCCAGTCATGAAGAACAGGGAGATGATGGGAAGAGACTAAGCAGACAGATGATTGAATGTAATTTGAGATCCCACATGTGATCCTGAATCAGAAGAACATAAATGAACAAACTCATCAAACTGAGATAAAACTGAAAGCATCACTTATGGTATCACAAAAATGCTCAAGAAGTTTTGGATTGGGGATCTTCTGGATTTTTAGATTAGAGATGCTCAACCTGTACTATTATTCTCAGATCAAAAGGAACATATATTTTTAAGACTTTCAATGCATACTTTTAAATTGGCCCCTGAACGTTTTCATGAATTTATACTCTCAGTAGCAACGAAAAGACTCTTGTACTAAAACTGTCAAAATTATTACAATGAAAAACAATAAATAGAGAAAGTTGTCACTTTTGACAGTTGAGTCAAGAAGGTCTTACTGTTGTTTTTTTTAATCTATACTTCCTCAATTAGTACAGAGGTTGAACCTTCTTTTATAGGTTTTATTGGCTATTTATATATTTAATATTTTTAAAGCCTATTTATGTCATTTGTCCACTGGGAGATAATAGTTTCTTAATTGGCTTGTAATATATCAAAACTAACAAATTTGTAGCACATTTGTTATAAAATACTACCAATCTAAAGTTTGTCCTTAAATTTTGCATACTGTTTATGAATGTACTGGAGTTTTAAAGTTTTATAGAGGAACCAAGTTCAATTTCTCCCAAAAGAATCAATTGACCATCCCATTTTTATTATGCTTCTTTGTCTTTCCCTGTTGATTTAAACACCACCTTTGCAAATACTCAGTTCTCCTACTGAGTTTTCTTTTCCTCTTATCTATTTCTGTTCCTTAGAACTGTGCATCAGATTCTGCAGTCCTGTTTCCTTGCATCTTGAGCAGAGCTTTATGATACTGTTTAATATTATATGGAACAAGATCTTCTCATTACTCTAGTTTTTAAAAAATTAGCTGTTCAAGTTATACTTTTTCATTCTGAGTTTTAGGATTATTTCAAGACGATTGAAAAAAATCTTACAGGAATATTAAATATATGATTTGAATTAGTTGAGAAAAATTTTCTAGCCTTGCCTACTCAATCTGCTAATTTAGTTACATGCTCTTTTATGTCTTTTGGAGAACAGTTTTTCTATTTTCCAAGTTTTCTATGCCTTGGATTCCCCAGGCTAGTTTTAACTGCCCTATTGAAACAATAATGTAAAGAAGGAAATGTTTTTGCAAAATAGTCTTTTAACTCTATCAGTGTGGGCTAGAGATAAGGAGAAAAATGACCCGATGCCCTTGTAGAGGAAGGTGATTTGCATAAAGAAAAGCAATTGGAAAAAAAAATTGTGACAGTGTAGTGAGCAGGCTTTTGGGAGCCAGACAGCTCTGGGCTCAATTCCTGGATTGGATTCTCCATTCACCAGCTCTGGAATTGAGCTTCCTCCTGGGCCTTGGCCTCACTGTGAGATGAAGGCAGCCTCTTTGAAGTCCAAGCAAGCAGTGCTCATGTCTGTAAAGTATCCAGTACTGTATCTGACACACTAAGTGCTCCATATGTGATTAAACATACACGTTTCAAAACACTGTGAAAGACTAAGGAAATTGACCAGACTAGACCACAACAAATTCTGAATATCAAAGAAGTTGTTTTGGCAACATTCTCTGACCACATGAGATAATGCTAGAAGTTAATGGTGAAAGTTTGAACAAACAAAACCAAATCAAACCCCAGTGCTTAGAAGACTTAGAGAAAAACACCTCTTTCAAAATTTTTATGAAGTACATAACATATAATGCAGCCATTTAAAGTGGTATCATTTGTGGTTCTGAGACTGTTTATAGAGCCTTACAACCATCACCACAATCAACATTAGAATGTTTTCATCATCCTAAAAAGAAACCCAGTACCTGTCAGTAGCCACTCCCCTTCCCCTCCACTGATACCCACCCCCAGCTCTAGGCAACCACAGGTCATTCTGTCTCTGGATTCAACTGTTCTGGACATTTCATACAAATGGAATCACACAATTTTTGGTGTTTGGTGTCCAGTTTCTTCTGCTGAGCTTGGTTCCAAAGTTCTTTCATGTTATAGAATGTGCCAGCGTTTCATTAAGTTTTATGGGCAAATTCCACTACATGGATCTATGTTTGTTTACCCATTCCTCTATTGATAGACATTTGGATTGTTCCCACTTTTGGGCTATTTTGAATAATGTGCTATGAACATGTGTGGTTAAGTTCGTGCGTGGATATGTGTTTCAGTTGGGTTAAGTCGTAACTCTATGCTTCATCTTTTGACAATGGCCAGAACTCTTTCCTACGGTGGTTACTCCCCTTTATATTCCCCGACAGCATATGAGGTCCCCTTCGTTATATTCTTGCCAACATGTGTTATCGTCATCTTTTTCATCTTAGCCATGCCAGTGGGTATGAAGTGGTATCTCAAGATGGTTTTTGTGTGCCCCCCTGATTACACAGATGGGGGTTTGCAAAATTACCAAGGGTATGTGGGGTGAGGAGGAGTGGCCTTTTGATATTAGATAAGAATAAAACACATTAGAAAAAATAAATTGTTTTCTCATCTTCTAAATGGCAATAAGATAACACTGGCTTCTTTTATTGATTCCCCAGAAAACATTTTCTTTGAAGCCTACTCATTTTCATCTTTGGGTTCGGTTTTCCTAAGGACAGAGCTGGTGCCTAATTAAGTCTTATTATTGTATTTGATTATCTTTAATACCCTCACAAAGTGTTTTCTGGCTTCCTAGGAAAAAAAACTGATGACTTGGTTCTCAGCTGGTCCTGCTGACTCGCTGGTTAGTAGGCATTTTTTTCTTAACTTCCTTTGCACTCGTATCAAGGGGAAATGGAAACAGTGAGGGCTTTTATTTCTTCTTCCTTTGCTAAGCCCTTGACTGAAACCTCTCTTTCTTGAAATTTTACCACCCATGTCCAGCTCTTGGGTTTCAGATCACAGACCCCACTGGATTCTTCAATGGTGTGTGAAGAAAAGTGACTGTACTCCTAACCCCGAAATAGTGTTATCTTCCATGTCACAAAGATAAAAGTGACAGGAGAGACAAGAAGTCTACCTTCCTCTCCCAAGGAAGTAAATTGAGTTTAAAAGAGATTTATGGTAACTTGACAAGGAAGCCTGCTCTCTGCTCACAAATCAACGGCATTGTTGCTCAGGACTTGTTCTGCTCAGTGTTTGCTGACCTCACGCCCTCTGTTACTGCTTGCAGAGAGCTTTTCTCTGAGCTGAACTGCTGAACATTCTGGAAGAAGTATGCTTGCTCTTCCAGTGGAGAATGGAGTAAGGTGAAGCACATTCTAAGTGGAGCTGTCAAAAGGCCATCCATGACAGGCACCGTGGTGCACGCCAGTAATCCCAGCACTTTGGGAGGCTGAGACAGGAGAATCAATCGCAAGTTCAAAGCCAACTTCAGCAATGGCGAGGTGCTAAGCAACTCAGTGAGACCCTGTCTCTAAATAATAATAATTAAACACACATACACACACATATACACACACACACACACAAAAGGGCTGGGGATGTGGCTCAGTGGTTGAGTGCCCCTGAGTTCAATCTCTGGTAGCACAAAAAAGAAAGAAAGAAAGAAAGAAAAAAAGAAAGAAAGAAAGAAAGAAAGAAAGAAAGAAAGAAAGAAAGAAAGCAAGCAGGCCATCTACCATCCATATGTTTATTCATGATCTTTTGGATTCTCAGATCAACTGCTTAGCAGCTTGCATTTTGATGTTGCAGTCGAGGCTCTGTTCAGTCTTCCAACCTATAAATAAGATCAGAGCACCACTCTCTGCCAATGCATTGACTGGGACATCATCCAAGTACCTGGGAGTGGGGATGTTATTAGATGCTCGATAAATATTTATTGAACCAAATTCTCCTCCTGAAATTTAATTGGAGGTAGTGAATAGGCAGAGGGAAGTGAGAAAAAATTGCCCTTTTCTTTTCCTAGGAGATTGGTTTGGTTATTATATTAGAAATAGTTATGCAAATTAGCCTAAATAAAATGTAACAAACTCCATAGTTCTTCTTGCTATCATTGAGCTAAGATTTTTAAGTAATCTATCTATAAAACAAAGTTGGAAAAATTCCAAAGATCTAACCTAGCCTAAACAAAAAGCTATAGTCTTGACCCTCAGTGGTTACATGCAAGGATAATAAAGCAAAGCTGGATGAGATGTGTGAATTGAGTCCTTATAGATTATCATAAAGGAAGTCCTAGAGGAGTTCAAAGGAATAAGATCAGTTCATATCATTCATTCTTTCTTTCAATATTCATTCATTCAAAATTTTTGAGCATCACCCCACCTAAACACTGTACATGTTGAGATGAGCAAGATACAGTTCTTGTCTCCAGGGGGCTCACAGCATTGGAAGAGCCTGTAAGTTGGCCACACTTATGGTACTAACTGATGCTATTGTGTGTAACATGCAGTGGGGACATAGTAGGGGTGCAGGGAAGTCAACTGAGCTAACTAGACCAAAGGAGAAGCTTTCTGGAGGAAGTGTCTCTGGAACGTGATCAGTGAAGGTTAATTACAGGCAGAAGGAGCAACCTGAAAGGGCATGCACTTTAGGAAACAGAAAGTTTGTGCAATATAAGTTTCCAGTGGGAAGAGCCCAGGCAGAGGCCATAACAGGAGGCAGAGAGGATCTGGGCACATCATAGCCTTGAGTGGAGCATCCACTATCCACATTCTAGAGCAGCAGGGAGTCCCACATGACATCTGATATGAGCAAAAAGCACACAGTGATTTGACAGTGGAAAGAAATGAGACAGACCAAGAGACCTATGGGTATCTTGGACACGTCAAGGGACAGAGGTAGGGATTTTCCCTGTGTTTGTGAGTTCTGTGAGTAGACTGCTAGAGCTCAAAGTGGAAACAATTAATGCAGATGCTAGGGACTGTGAAAGGGTTGAGGTTTTCCCACCTTGCAAGCTAACAAGTTGGCCTGCTATGGTTACATGGGTGCTGACAGAAAATAAGGCACTCTGAAGTCAGGGACTAAAGACTTCCTTAAAGAAATGGCAGGAGCCATAGTGTCAGCTTGCTCACCTCAGTTCCCTGAGTCCCAAAACCCACAGGTGAGTCTCGGTAGGAGGGAGCCCACACCCAGCGAGTTACACCCAGGGGAGGAACACGGGGCTTCTGCCTTAGAGCAGCCTGCAAACAAAGAGAGATTTTTATCTCAGCTCCCAAGAGTGCTTGCTGCAAACAGAACCTCAGAAAAATGGCCAGGTAAAGAGAGATGAGGGTGTGGCAAGACATGTAGGAGTGTGAGAGACCATGGGAAAAGTGTCCCAACCTGGGAAAGTTGTTGTCTTAGCTCAGGCTGCTGCAATAAATTCCCAAAGATGAGGAGGCTTAAATAATATTTACTTCTCACAGTTCCTGGGGCTGGACAATCCAAGATCAAGGTGTAATTCTAAAACCATATGTGGATGCTAACACACAATGCGGTGAGGAGAATAGAAGCTCAGTGGATTAGGCAAAGGGTCATGAAGCGAAGGTTGTGGAATAGGATAGTAAAGACAGTGGAATGATTCTAACATAACTTTCCTTTGTATATATGAATACACCACACTGAATCTCCACATCATGTACATTCACAAGATTGGAATGCTAATTAGAATAAGACATACTCCATGTTTGTATAAATACATCAAAATATACTCTACTGTCATATATAACTAAAAAGAACAAATAAAATAATATAAAATCAAAAGCCTTTTGTATCTAGTTGCTATGTAGCTGTCCCCAAAGGTCTGCCTCTGTCTAGTCTCCTGGAGCCAAAACCCCGCATGGACAGTGGAGCGGGCAGTGTGCTCATCTTCCAGGTGTGGTCAGAGTGGGCTGCTAAGGGTTCAGTGCTTCCCCTGCCCTCCAGAATTGTCATAGCCCAGCAGAAACTACTTTTGTCAGGTGACCCACAACCTTCTCCAAAACCCAGAGCTAACAAAAGATGGCAGAGGGTACAAAAGTCTGGCTTTTTTGTCTTATGGTGGGGTGAATGTGGTGCTGCAGTTCTTGCTCCAGAACTTCTGTGGAAGGGCTGAAGCTAGACTCTAGCTGATACCACATCCCCTGCCTTTCCTTCTTCCCTCACTCCCCTTGTCTTGAGAGCATCCCCCTTAATAAATCATGTGCACTGAATCCCTGCCTCAGGCTCTGGAGAGCGTCTTGGGACTTGGCCCAGAATTGACCTTCAGCTATGTTCTTTTTTTTTTGGTACCGGGGATTGAACTCAGGAGCACTAGACCACTGAGCCACATCCCCAGCCTATTTTGTGTTTTATGTGGAGACAGGGTCTCACTGAGTTGCTTAGCGCCTCACCGTTGCTGAGGCTGGCTTTGAACTCGCGATTCTCCTGTCTCAACCTTCCAAAGTGCTGGGATTACAGGCTTGTGCTACTGTGCCCAGCTCAGCTGTGTTCTTGATTCAGGCTTCTCTTCAGCTCCATCCCACGTGAGCAACTTTCACTTCTAACCCAGGCCTCTGGATCTCTGGAATGAGAATGAGATGCAGATTCCTGCTAATACAGAAGAAAAGTTTGGACAATTACCTAATCATGAAGCTTCCTCGTCCCTCATCTGACTACCTCAGGCTGGTGTTTATACCTTACCTATAAGCTCTTTTGCCCTGTGAAGTGGTTGATCTGTGCTTGACTGATTGCTGTGTTCTCATTCAGCCATAGACCCCAGGTGGCAGGACCTGGGGCAGAGTGGTTTCTGTATCCTTAGAACTCACTCTGCACACATGTGAGGGGCCTGGGGAGGTAGCTCAGTGGTAAACCTCTTGCATAGAGGTAAACCTCTTGCATATGCTCCAGGCCCTGGATTCTATCCCCAGGAAGCTCAGTGGATTAGGCTGAACATCAAAAAGAAAAGAAAAGAAAGAAACGTAGGAGAAACATTTACTTAAAATGACAAACAGTTGTATCCATAACAAAATAAATAAATAAAGCTGACCACAAGTGGCCAAAATGTAGGGTCCTCAAGGGACCAGCAAGACATAGGCCTGGCAAAATGAAGAATCCCAGAGGGAATCAGCTGCCAATTACTGGAGCTTTCCTGTGCCAGACATGATATTGACTGTAACCTGCAGATATTCATGGAATTCTTAAAACTTCCTTAGTACAGATTATTATCTTGATTTTATTGATGATGTCATTAAAGCTCAGAAAAATTAAGTAATCTAACCAATATAAAGTGCAAGAAAGTAGTGGAGTCAGATTTTGAGCCCTTGTCTGGATGATTCCAAAGCCCATTTTCATTCTATAATCAACTGGTCTTAAATAATATCCTGAAGAGTTTGTAATTGCTCTTCCAGGAATCTGGATCTCCCCAAAACAAGCTAGAGAGAATTGGGCCTGGCCCTGGATTTGAAGCTAGATTGCTTAGCAGCTAGATGGAGGTGGACAAAGAGTTTTGAGATGAATCTACTCTTTTATTGAGAGATGGCAGAGTCAGGGTATCACAGTGCTACATGGAAGAGCCAAGCTATTGGGACCAGCTGATGCAGGACATTGTCCAGCATCCAGAGATGCCAGATTCAAGGCTCAATTCACCCAGAACTTCTGGCTCTGGGCAACAAGAACCCTGGACCTGGAACTGTGTGACCATTGCCAGGCTCCTTTTCTCATTCAGTGGGGAGCACCCATAGACTGTCAAGGTTTCCTCCAGCTCTAGAAGTCCCTGGTTCTCAATCAGTGAAAGGGCTGGCATTTCCCATCCTTCTTTGCCCTCTCTGTGTAAATCCTGGGCTAACTACCAGTGATCCAAGCCCCTCAGGCCAGCCAAGGCGACAGAAAGCCTGACTTTCCCAGCCATGAAAAGAGCTGACAGGCTGTTCTCTGGGCTCCCCTCCGGCAGGAGCATTGACAAGAGCTGGAAGAGGGAGACTTTGGCAGGGGGCCTTCTCAAGTTGCTCCACAAAGGACCTCTTTTCTTTCCCAGGCAGGGAGACAAATACTGCTGCTCCCTCTGGCTGCAGAGACTGGGGGTGTGGACAAGGTTCCCATGCCTGGACTCTTAAGAAAATTGCAAGCAAAGAAAAAAATGTGCATGGGCTTTTGGCTGCACTTCTTGACTTGAGGCCAGATGGCCAGTGGGTTCAAAATTACATCACTATTGACTATCTGAGTAATTTCTCTGTTTGGCCTTCTTGGAAGAATAGTTACCTTGGCAACAGATTGTTATCAGTTCCTTAACAATCTGTGCTAAGGAGCAATTTCCTTCATGCTGAAAATCAGTGTCCTAAGAACTGGATGTGAAGGGCCTCACCCCACACCCAGGTCTCTGGGTGGATTTTACAGTATTTAGAAATAGAACTGGGTTCAACAGCCAGCTTTATCAGTTGGTCAGCAAGGGCCAGGCCACTGGGGCTGGGATTGCCAATGTTGGATGCCCATAGTGAGCTGAGCAATGGACAGAGCTGGGCCTCTGGTATGTTCATCCTTATCGCTGAAGGCTGCTCAGCCTCAACCCTCAGGAGGACCTGATAGCCAGCCAGCACCACTGATGCAGCTGGGGAGGTGGTTTATTCCCTTCTCCCCTGCCTCTTGCTGCATTCGACTTCCAACTTGCTATTTGCCAGGCATACCTCTCTGTGCTTCAGGTGAATTCAGAAAGCAGGATGGATGATCCAGAAAGCATCTAAAAAGAAATGACAGGAGATTGATAAATAAAATACAGCTGTAATTTGAGGGGAGGGATTTTTAGAATTTAACCCAGAGGTGCTTAACCACTGAACCATATCTCCAGCCATTTTAAATATTTTATTTAGAGACAGAGTCTTGCTGAGTCGTTTAGGGCCTTGCTAAGTTGCTGAGGCTGGCTTTGAAGTCCCCATTCTTCTGGTTCAGTCTCCTGGCTACTGGGATTACAGGCATATGCCACCATGCCCAGATGCTGTATCTTGACTTACAAGGAGTTACATTCTAATAAACCCATCAAACGTTCAAAAATCCTAGGGTGAAAAATACATTTAATACACTGAACCTCCTGAGCTTCAGTCGTTTGTGCCTGAGATCATATGGCCATCGGGAAGCTGTGGCTAGTGGCAACACTGAGAGAGCAACATGCTCTTGATCACCAGCTTGGTACAAGATCAAAATTCAAAATTTACTGAAAGTGAATTTTGGCCCATTGCCCAGCTAAAAAAAAAGTTTAAGTGGAACTATCGTATGTCTGGGACCGTATGTGGTCAGTACAAAGTGGCAGCATGGTTTCCTTTGCGCATATAGAAATTGAAATGAGGAAGAGGAGCTCAGAAGATTTAAGTATTTTGCCCAAAGTAGCACAGCCTGTAAGCAGTGAGGCTGGAATTTGAGAACAAGCCTGTGCCTCGTGGCTTGTAAGAGGTGGAATTTGAGGCTACATTAGGGAGAATTAGTAGAACCCAGCATGTGCCCTAAAAAACAATGACAACTCTGCCTATATAGCAACTATCTTTGTGCCTTGGCGCACACAAATAACTGAAAATGCTGCTGGAGGAATGAGTGGTGACATCTGAGTCTGAGGCTTTTTTACTGCACATAGCTCAGAGAGAAAGAACTGCCCTGCCTTCTCCTAACTTTTGAACTTGGGCTTCAGGGAGGAAAAGCATCCTGCCTCTGACAGACTTTTCCTGAAATCTCCAAATGCTTCTTGCAAGTAGCAGAAAGACGGCCCAGATTGGCTTTCCCATAGTCTATCTTTGACCAACCAAAGCAGGTTGCATGCAGTCCTCTAAGTCCAGGGAAGGGAAGGCAAAGAAGCAGAATTATTGGGAGCCAATGTTTTGGGGCTACATTTTACATACTGTTAGGTCTGGTCAGGGTCCAGGATGTTCAATTAGGGGGACCGGTCAGTAGCTGCAGAATGGAGTGGCAAGCCAGATGCTGACGCCACCAGTAGACATGCCTCCTGTCAATCAGCGGGTTTTCCTGACCTATCCAGGAAGGACTCTGGCCTTCTCTTCCTGCCCCCAAGCCCTCCCCTTCCTGACCGGGCTTTCTTGAAATTCTTTGTGCACCGGAGCCCCAGCGCCATTTCTCCCGGACATGCTCTGATGGACGGGTGGATTAGACCCGAGAACGTGTATTCCAATAAAGTCTTGCCGAGTGGCCTAATTCATCTCCTCCCTGGTCGTCTAATCTTTACATAATGGTGCGCAAAACCCAGGAGGGTTTTGAACCTCCCCCGCACCGGGGTTGAGGCAAGCCCTCTGGACCGGGAGAACTCCTGAGCTGCTCTCTGTCTTCCTCATCCGACCGACAAGAGTGAGGTAGGCCCTGCTTCCTCTGACTCCTCAGCTTGCCTCATCCCCCCACTGTCCACTCCAGAGGCCCATCCTGTAAGTCACACGTGTGCGTGGGCTCTCTGTCTGCTCGAGGCCACATGGACTGGGAAGACGTTCCCAATCCCCGTGTTAGCCAATTGCCGCCGCCGTTCGGGCCCTGGAAGTTTCGAGGGACGCCTCAATTTTCCACCTGGCCCCATTCTCCCGTGGACGCGAACATTTTTTGGGGACGACATTTTATGTTCCTGCCCACTCCCCTGGGACCACTGAGAAGTCACAAGGAACCCCAACTCTTCTCCAGACCTCAAAACTCCACTGTACTATGGCTTAGATAATGGACCAAAATGGCCTCTAGGGGAATTTTTGATTTTCAAATCCTCACAGATTTGGCTAATTTTTGTCACCGATGGGAAAATGGACAGAAATTCCTTTCACCAAGGCTTTGTTGGAAAGCTTGCTCTTACCCCTCCCTCCTTTCCCCTCTGTTCTGTCCTTTCAAGTTCTTCTCACTGCGCTCTCCCCCCTCCCCCCTCCAAAGCCAAAGCAGTTCCCCAGCAGTTTCCTGCCGGAGAAAACTAAGCCGGCCTCAGTCCCACTGCCGGAAGGCAGGAACGAGGCATTCACCGGAGCCCGCCTGCCCCGCCTGCCCCGCCTCCCCTCACTCTCAGCTCCCCCAAGCTGCAACGCCGCCTTCCCCGGAGGCGGAGCTGACCTCGGCCCCAGCGCCAGATGCAAAGACCGAACATTGGGCGGGGCCCGCCCACCCTGCCTCTCTGCGTCTCTGCATCTCTGTGTCTCTCGCTCTCTCGCCATGCTACCAGCTGGAGCTCTCTCTCGCTCCTCTGTGAGCTACCAGCCCACCCACCCTACATTCCTGCGTCTCTCGCTCTGTCCTTGTGCCCCTCGGGCAGGCTAGTGCGGCTGCCACAGACAAGAGACTTAAAGCCCACCCTGCATTTTTGTTATGTTTACCGGCCATATCATTTTTTTCCTAAGACTATTTCTTTTCTTAACTTCTATATTTTTGCTATCAAAATTGGCACAGATAATGAGCGCTCATCAATTAAACCTAAAAAAAAATGGATCCAAATACCTTTAATTCACATGATTTAAAAGGTTCAATTTAATTTGGATAATCACAAAGGTTTATAGATTCCTATATGAAGTTTTAAAGGTTTCTACTGTTGCCTAAGTTCAAAAATTTACAAGGATTGCATTGGGATATGAACAGAAGGAATTAAAGATTCTAAATATGGTATTTATTGGAAGGAAAGAAAATATTTCTAATCAAAAGGTTTATAACTGTGATTAACAAAAAGTTAACATCTAAATTTTTCTTTCAAAACTAATGTAATAACATCATAATGTAATAACATCAATGTAATTCTGGTTCTATATTAAATGTGTTCATATCTTCCAGGTATACAAGTCTTTAAAACAGAAGATTTAAAAGAATGTTTTATCAAGCTGATGTTCTCCAAACTGAACTTGTATGGTATCCATTCATATCATTTAATGTTTTATAACTGAACCTATCATCAATAAGATAAGACTTTCAATTATTTTACATCAAAGTGATCTTTAAATAAATGAGGACTTAATCTATTTAATATTCTGCTAAGATTTTGCAAGGAGCCCTGTCTTACCTGAGATAGTTCTGTCTCCCAGCTTACTACAATGGCTTCAGAATAGATGAGACTCCAGTTCATTTAAAGATATGTTCAAAGGATTAATTTTGTTGTAAAGATCATTAGGACCTCAAACAGGGATATAATATGTAACTCACCTGAAATTTGAGAAAGCTGTTACACAAACTAAATATGTTTTGTTGTTGTTGATTTTATTTTGTATTTTACTGAAACTCTAACTATTGCCTGTTAATGTTTTACAGAGGTACTACTTCAAGAACAACCAACCCAAATTATTTTAAGATAGATCAGCCACCACCTATAAGATAGACCTTAACGTTAAAGCCCAGTACCCTTACTTTATAACTGGTGAGATTGGCTTGCTGAGTATTTAAGATCAAGACTTAAAAACTAAAATTAAATTAAAGGGCCAAGAAAACCAGTATTTGGCTCTTGCCTTTTGAGTCAACCTAAATCCAAGGAATGAGGAAACTTCTCTGAAGCGCTCTACACCTCTTGGCCACAGAACCTCCTGATCAGGGAGATTTCTGAGACCGTTAGAGAATTAAAGAGCCAATCAAATGTAACACGATGAATAGGAAGGTCAAAATTATGTAAAGATTAGAAGACCAGGGAGGAGATGAATTAAGCCACTCGGCAAGACTTTATTGGAATACACGCTCTCGGGTCTAATCCACCCGTCCATCAGAGCGTGTCTGGGAGAAATGGCGCTGGGGCTCCAGTGCACAAAGAATTTCAAGAAAGCCCAGTCAGGAAGGGGAGGGCTTGGGAGTAGGAAGAGAAGGCCAGAGTCCTTCCTGGATAGGTCAGGAAAACCCGCTGATTAACAGGAGGCGCATCTACTGGTGGCGTCAGCATCTGGCTTGCCACTCCATTCTGCAGCTACTGACCAGCCCCCCTAATTGAACATCCTGGACCCTGATCAGACCTAACACATACATCATCTCATTTTTCTAATTTACCATGACCCTACTGATACTTATTATCATGCCCGATTTTGCAGATCAGAACACTGAGGTTCAGAAAAAGGAGAGAATCTGTGTGAATAGAATTGCACTTTGGTTGCTCCAGCAGGCTCTGAAATTTTTCTTAGAGGGGGGAGATATTTATTTGCTAAGATACCTTTATAAACCTATTTGATTAAAAGTAAAGCCGGAAGGGCAGGGATACCAGCTGGGACAGCACATAAGAGGCTTAGCTATCCTCCATGGGGCAGGAGTGGTAGGCAGAGAGGGGAGGAGGAAGAGAAAAGGGAGTCAGCAACATGTGCAGAGAGCCTGGGGCCCAATGACTCCAAGTGCCCCAGGAAGCTTCCACATATGGGCAGCCAGAGACCCTCCACACTTGCATAAAGCTTCAGTAGAGAAGCATCTGGATGAGTGGGGTTTGTTTGTGGAAACTGCAGAAAGTGAATTTTTTTTGCTTACTTCCATGGGGTAAGGAGGACCCTATAGCCTTAGAAGGCCTTGAACACAGGAGACCCCCTCCACATAGTACTGGCCTCCACAGGAGTCCTAGAAGGGGCTGTGGCCTTCTATAGGGTGTGGATGGGATCTTCACACCTGAGGGCAGAGCTGTGCGGGAGCTGGCTTCAGAGGCAGGGCCAATGGTGCATATATCTTCCTAGCTCCCCTTCAGTGAGTATCTACATGAGGGTGATTGATAAACACTACAAATCAGTGGACAGTTTTTTGTTTTTGTAATAACCAACTGTTGAACATACACCAGTAAACCTCTGCCTGAAGGCCAAGAAGACTACTTTGACATCTGTTTATACCCACTCACCAAGCTGTTTACTGAATGTTGAAGTAAACAAAGGTGTTAAAGTTTACGCATTCTGAAGGAAAGACCTGTGAACTGTTGCTATTTCTGATTGAGTTATGGGAAGGCATTTGTCAGAATGGAGCAATGGTGTATGTGCTAATATATTTTTTATAAAAAAGGAACTGGAAAAATACCTCCAAATAATTGCCTTTTGAACAAGTGATTAGGGGTGAGGCTGGGGAAGGGACTGAGAAATGAGTATCTTCAAAGTGGCCTTAGAGACATGGTACCCTAACACAGTGAGAAACGGGTGGTATTTGTTCCTTGGTACCACTTATCCTGAGAGTCTTGTCTATCTGAGAAAGAACAGAATGTGGGAGAAAACAAAATCCAAATCTAAATAAAAATATGGGCAGAGTACTGTAGTCTTTACAAAGCAAAATATCTACCTCTTTATTTTCTTTGGATCTCTATAAGTCAAACCAACTATTCCAAAACTCACTCACTTATTCCCTCCCTCCCTCCCTCCCTCCCTCCCTCCCTTCCTTCTTTCCTTCCTTCCTTCCTTTCTTTTTTTCTGTGCTGGAGATTAAACCCAGGGTACTTTACCACTGAGCCACATCCCCAGTCCTTTTTGTTTTGTTTTGTTTTTTAATTCTTTTTCGTTGTAGGTGGACACAATATCTTTATTTTTTATGAGGTGCTGAGGATCGAACCCAGTGCCTCATGCATGCAAGGCAAGCGCTTTACCACTGAGCTACAATCCCAGCGCCCCCAGTCCTTTTTTATTTTTGATTTTGAGACAAGTTTTTCCTAAGTTGCTGAGGTTCTCCCTAAAATGTTGAATGAGGCTGGCCTTGAATTTGGGATCTTCCTGCCTCAGCCTCCTGAGTCACTGGGATTACAGGTGTGAAACACTCTACCTCACTCCAAAGCTCTTTCTGCTTATCTTTAATGAAGGTGTTGCTTAGAGACTCTTATTTGATTTCCCTGCTTTTTAAACTGTTTTATTTTGAAGTAATTACACATTTACAAAATTGTTGCAAAAATAGCACAGAAAGCTTGCATACAATTTTCTTTCAGCTTCTTCTGATGTTAGGAACTTGAATGACAAAGTGCAATTATTGAACCAGGAAATTACCATTAGTACAATACTAGTAAGTAAGCAAAATTTATTTTCATTTCGCCAGTTTTTCTCCTAATATCCATTTATTTAATATCCCACAGTGCACTGGGTTGTTGTGTTCTTAGTTTCCTCCAGTCTGTAACTGTCCCTTAGTCTGTCTTTGTCCTTAAGGCCTTGACAATAACTGGTCAGTTATTTTATGGACTCTCTCTCAGTTGGGGTTTGTCTGATATTGTCACATGCTTAGATTGTGGCTGTGTTTTCAGAGACACCACAGGAGTGTTGTGTTCTTAGCAGATCATATCAGGGGTACATGATGTCAATATGTCTTACCACTGTTTATATTAACTTTATCCCCTTGTTACAGTGGTGTCAGTTGGCCTTGTCCACTACAAAGTTATTATTTTCCCTAATGTAACAGATAAATATCTTGAGGGAGCACTGTGAGACTATGCAAAATTTTCCCATTAAGGGAAAGTTTACATGCACTTTAGGATCCGTAGGTAGGTGAATGTTCCTGCAACAATTGTTACTATGGTGTTTGCTTAATAATGATTTTATATGTCCTTCATTCTTTCTTTATTAACTAGAATGTTTCATAATAAGAAGCTCTCTTCTTCCTCTATTGATTTACTTATTCAATTATTCATATGGATATGGAATCATGAACATTATTCTTTTTCTCCAGAGAATCAGAACCAATAGGATGTACAGTGAGATTTATTTTAAGAAATTGACTCACACTTATGAGGGTTGGAAAGTCCAAACTCTGCAGGTGGGCCAGCAGGCTGGAGACCTAGAGAAGAGCTTGGCATTGTGGTTCAACCTGAAGGCTGTTTGTTGTAGAATTCTCTCATCTTCCAGAGAAATCAGTCTTCTGTTGGGCCTTTTCCTGATTGGATGAGGCCCACACACATCATGGGAGCAATTTGCTTTACTCAAAGTCTACTGATTTAAATGTCATTTTCATCCACAAATATCTTTACAGAAACATTTGGAATGTTTGACCATGTATCTGGGCACTATGGCCCAGTCAAGTTGATACATAATTATTATAAACTTTGTTGATAAATTATCCATCTTTGACCATTGGAGTTTCCTTTATGGTAGTTCTTGTGTATTTTTGACATGTCTCCATTTTTCCCAAGTACTTCCTTATTTCTTGGTATGATACAATATCCCAGGTCTATTTTGCATTTTTCTTGCCCCAGCCTGAATGAATCACTTTTTCAAGGAGTCTTATTTTTTTTTATTGGAGAATGGCATTTTAAAAGCAATTTCTGTGTGCCAGGTGTGCTCATTTGCTGCAGGTTTTTTTTTTCTAGCCCCTCTAATAGGACAGGCTAGGGAATATTATAGGTATATGAACACACACATATATATATTATAAACATCTACTTTTTTTTATCAATATGTATATTTACACTGTGAGTTTGACCAACAAAACAATAAATTAAAACAATTTTTAAATATGAAAAATAATGTAACAGACATTCACCAAAGAAGATATATTAATGGAAAAATACTTGACACCATTAGTCATTGAGGCAATATTAATTATTTTATTTTATTTTTAAAATTTTATTTATTCTACTTAGTTATATATGATAGCGTGCATTTTGATTCATTGTACACAGATGGAAAAACTTTTCATTTCTCTGGTTGTATGTGATGTAGAATCACAGCATACATGCAGTCATACGTAAAGCTAGGGCTATAAAGTCCATCATATTCCACCATCTTTACCGTCCCCCTGCCCCTCCCCCCTCCCACCTCTGTGACCAAATTCCTCTATTCTTCCCGTGTCCTCCCCCACATTATGGATCAGCATCCACTTATCAGAGAGGACATTTGATGTTTGGTTTTCTGAGATTAACTTACTTCACTTAGCATGATATTATCTAAATCCATCCATTTACCTGCAAATGCCATAATTTTATTCTCTTTTATTGCTGAGTAATATTCCATTGTGTATATATACCACAGTTTCTTTATCCGTTCATCTATTGAAGGGCATCTAGGTTGGTTCCACAGTTTAGCTATTGTGAATTGAGCTGCTATAAACATTGAACTGGCTGCATCACTGTAGTATGCTGTTTTTAAGTTTTCTGGGTATAGACCAAGGAGTGGGATAGCTGGGTCAAATGGTGGTTCTATTCCAAGTTTTCTAAGGAATCTCTATACTGCTTTCCAAATTGGTTGTACCAATTTGCAGTTCCACCAGCAATGTATGAGTGTGCCTTTTCCCCCACAACCTTGCCAACATTTATTGTTGTTTATATTCTTGATAATTGACCTTCTGACTGGTGTGAGATGAAATCTTAGGGTAGTTTTGATTTGCACTTCTCTAATTGCTAGAGATGTTGAACATTTTTTCATATGTGTGTTGATCGATTGTATATCTTCTTCTGAGAAGTGTCTGTTCAGCTCCTTGGCCCATTTACTGATTGGGTTGTTTGTTTTTTTGTTGTTAAGTTTTTTGAGTTCTTTATTATCCTGGAGATTAGTGCTCTATCAGATGTGTGGGTGGCAAAGATTTTTTCCCAGAATGTTGACTCTCTGTTCACTTGATTGATTGTTTATTTTGCTAAGAAGAAGCTTTTTAGTTTGAATCCATCCCATTTGTTGATTATTGATTTTACTTCTTGTGCTATAGGAGTCTTCTTAAGGAAGGAATGTCCGAATCCAACATGATGAAGATTTGGGCCTATTATTTCTTCTATTAGGTGTTGGGTCTCTGGTCTAATTCCCAGGTCCTTGATCCACTTTGAGTTGAATTTTGTGCATGGTGAGAGATAGGGGTTTAGTTTCAATTTGCTGCATATGGATTTCCAGTTTTCCCAGCACCATTTGTTGAAGAGGCTCTCTTTTCTCCAGTGTACATGTTTGACTCCTTTGTCTAATATAAGATAACTGTATTTAACTGGGTTGATCTACATGTCTATTTTGGTGCTAGTACCATGCCATTTTTGTTACTATAGCTTTGTAGTATAATTTAAGGTCTGGTATTGTGATGCTTTCTGTTTCACTCTTCTTGCTAAGGATTGCTTTGGATATTCTGGGTCTCTTATTCTTCCAAATTAATTTTATGATTGCCTTTTCTATTTCTATAAGGAATGACATTGAGATTTTAATTGGAATTGCATTGAATCCATATATTGCTTTGGGTAGTATGACCATTTTGACAATATTGATTCTGCCTATCCAGGAGCATGGGAAATTTTTCCATCTTCTAAGATCGTCTTCAATTTCTTTCTTTCTTTTCTTTTCTTTCTTTCTTTCTTTTTTTTTTTTTTTTGGTACTGGGGATTGAACTCAGGGGCACTCGACCACTGAGCCACATCCCCAGCCCTATTTTGTGTTTTATGTAGAGATAGGATCTCACTGAGTTGCTTAGTGCCTCGTCATTGCTGATGTTGGCTTTGAACTCGCGATTCTCCTGTCTCAGCCTCCCTAAGTGCTGGGATTACAGGCTTGAGCCACTGCGCCTGGCTAATTTCTTTCTTTAGTGTCTTGTAGTTTGCCTTGTAGAGGTCTTTCACCTCTTTTGTTAAATTGATTCCCAAGTATTTTTTTTTTTTGAGGCTATTGTGAATGGGATAGTTTTCATAGTTTCTCTTTCAGAGGGTTCATCACTGATGTATAGAAATGTAATTGATTTATGGGTGTTGATTTTATATCCTGCTACTTTGCTGAATTGATTTATTAATTATAGAAGTTTTCTGGTAGAATTTTTTGGATCTTCTAAGTATAGAATCATGTCATCTGCAAATAATGATAGTTTGTGTAAAAACCAGATGACCCAAAAGGAGGCAAAATAAACCGCTGGGCAAGGCTTTATTGGAAATACACGCTCTCAGGCTGAACTCTCCCATCCATCAGAGTGTGTAAGGGAGAATGGCGCCCTTGTTCTGGCGTACAGACAATTTCAAAAGGCCCAATAAGGAAGGGGAAGGCTTGGGGGCAGGAAGAGAAAGCCAGAGTCCTTCCTGGATAGGTCAGGAAATATCCTCTGATTGACAGGAGGTGTGTCTACTGGTGACGTCAGCGTCTGGCTGGCCACTCTGTTCAGCAGCTGCCTTGACCAGTCCCCCTAATTGGACATCCTGGACCCTGAACCAACCTAACAGTTTGAGTTCTTCTTTTCCTATTCATATCCCTTTAATTTCTTTCATCTGTCTGATTGCTCTGGCTAGTGTTTCAAGGACTATGTTGAATAGCAGTGGTGAAAGAGGGATTGGTGAACAATCCCTGTCTTGTTCCCATTTTTAGAGGGAATGCTTCCAATTTTTGTCCATTTAGGATGATGTTGGCTTTGGGTTTAGCATAGATAGCTTTTACAAAGTTGAGGTATGTTCCTATTATTCCAAGTTTTTCTAGTGTTTTGAACATAAAAGGGTGCTGTATTTTGTCAAATGCTTTCTCTGCATTGATTGATAAAATCATATGACTCTTGTCTTTAAGTCTATTGATGTGATGGGTTACATTAATTGATTTCCATATCTTGAACCAACCTTACATCCTGGAATGAACCCCACTTAATCATGATACACTATTTTTTGATATGTTTTTGTATGTGATTTGCAAAAATTTTATTGAGAATTTTTGCATCTATGTTCATCATGTATATTGGTCTGAAGTTTTCTTTGATATGTCTCTGTCAGGTTTTGGAATCAGGGTGATACTTGCCTCATAGAATGAGTTTGGAAGGGTTCCCTCCTTTTCTATTTCATAAAATAGTTTGAGGAGTATTGGTATTAATTCTTTTTTGAAGGTCTTGTAGAACTTGGCTTAGAATCCATCTGGACCTGAACTTTTCTTGGTTGGCAGGCTCTTGATGGCATCTTCTATTTCCTTGCTTGAAATTGATCTGTTCAAGTTGTGTATGTCCTCTTGGTTCAGTTTGGGTAGGTCATATGCCTCTAGAAATTTGTCGGTGTCTTCAGGGTTTTCTATTTTACTGGAGTATAAATTTTCAAAATAGTTTCTAATTATCCTCTGTATTTCAGTAGTGTCTGTTGTGATATTTCCTTTTTAATCACAAATTTTAGTAATTTTGGTAGGAAATATTAATTAAAATCCAGTGACACCACTACACCTATTACAGTGGCTAAAATGAAAAAGAATGACCATACCAAGTATTGATGAGTATGTGGAGAAACTGGAACTTACACACCCTACCAGTGGGAATGTTAATAGTTCAACCACTTTGAAAATGGTTTGGTAGCTTCTAAAGAAATAAAATCATATACCTAATATATGATCCAAGGTGTATAAATGAAAAAAAAATCCATAGAAAGACTTGAAGAGAAGAAGCACATTCAGGCCAGGTGGGGGAATAAATAGTGCAGTTTGGATATGTTAAATTTTGAGATACCTATGGATATCAAAGTGGAAAACTAGGGCAATGAATGAATTTAGAATTTAGGAAAGAAGGCAAGCTGGTGATACAGGTATGGAATTACTGTAACATCAATGGTACTTAAAATTATAGACTGAATGAGATTAGCATGTAGATAGAGAATAGAAGGTGTCTTAGGACTGAGCCCTCAAGAGGAGATAAACCTTTAGGAGCCCAAATGGAAGATGATCCACCAAATGGAGTATAGAAGGAATGCCCAGTGATGATAAGAGGGAAACCAGAACAATGGAGTCAGGGATATTTCAAGAAAGACAGGATAGTGTTGAGTATAATTTAGAAATTGTAGCTGAAGACTGAAAAGTAACCAATGGATCTGTCAACTTAGACATCATTGTCAACTTAGAGGTCAAGAGCTCTTGACAAGAGCTGTGTGAAAAACATAACTGGATGAAAACCTAACTGGAGTGGGTTGAGGAGAGGATGGAAAGGAGGAAGTGGAGATTAGCTACACTTAACTCTTTTAAGAAATTCTGTTGTAAAAGGGAGCTGAGAATTTAGGAGAAGAGTTAGAGGGGCATGTGAGCAGTAAGGAAAAGTTTATTCAAACTTTAGAAATACTAGTTCATCTCATGTGCCTGGAAATGGTAGAAAGAGACAACCACAGGAAGGAAGTCCTATGACAGGGTGATGAGCACCCCAACAGCAGGCTCCTGCACAGAAGGTGTGAGCTGCCTGGGAAAATAACAAGTCTGAAATAATCAGTAAGAAATAAGACAAAGCCAAAGATTAGATTTAAAAGGCAGGGCTCCTGATGGGTCTTCCAGTCCTGATAGGAACTGGAACTGAACAACTGAAAAAGGCCCTAATTCTTTATTTAACAGAGAATACATCAAAGGCAGGAATAAGGTCTCAGTAAGAGGAGTCTGGTTTCAGTGCTTGCTTCTCTGCATGGCAGGGGTCTTGCAGTAAACAGGGTGATTGGCGTTTGGCAGGCTACACCCATCTCCTTAAGGTTGTGACCTAAGACAGGGTCCAGCATGATCCGGGCATTCTCAAACCAAAGGATTTCAACCCAGGAGTTCCAAGAGGAGTGGCCTCCCTGTCTTAATGGTACAGACAAACCATAATTTATATATATAGCCTCTAACAAAGTCCCAAGATGGTGATGGGCTCCAGGGTGGATGAAGCACAGGCAGCAAGAGGAGGTAAGTCAGGGAACTTGGAATCAGATGCAAGAAGGTGGGATTATCTGAAGTCAGGAAAATGAGGGAGTCCCTGGCTGATTCCTTCAGTTTGTTCTGGGAGGCATGGGATGAGGTTATCAGTAGAGATGAGGAGTTGGGGGCCTAGGGACATGAAAGGAGAGTCCATATCTGTGGGGAACTAGCTCTATGCTATGCCCTAGTGACTAGCCATTGTGTGTGTAAGGAGCATATGCCATGGACATGCCTGGACATGCAGGGGACTCACTGGATTGCTGGCCATAAGGAACAGCAGCCACTGACTTGCTTAGTCATGCCTGCTTGCAATGATGGGGGCCAAAAAGAAATCCAGCCCATGCAATCGAGGGCTGCAAAGGGGCCCAGCCCATGTAATCGACAGAGGAGTAATGGGGGGCACCTAACAGCAGGCCTACTGGCTATGATTGATAGGGGGGCACAAGCCATGCACATGTGCAGAAGGAAAGCCCAGTAGCAATTATACTATCTCACTGGACATAACCAATGGACATTGACTTTTACTGGGTGTAACCAATCACCAGCCCACACGACCAACTTAGTCCACACCACCAACTTGGAACTGTTTTTAAACTGCTGGCCCTGCTACAGTTTTTGGGCTTGCTCCAAGGACATCAGTGAGACTGGCCACCTTGCTGTCTGTCCCTGGGTCAGCTCCACCATTCCCTGATGTCCAGCCGTTGGCTGAAGAGAACCACCAGACAAGGACAATGTCTGTTCTTTGGCTAAGAGAAGTCACCTGGCATTGGAGGTACTTTGGGACTCGTGGTCGCCCTAGGATTATATGAATTAATTGTAATGTTTAGTTGCCTTAGGATTGTGTGAATTGTAATGTTTAGTTACCCTAGGATTATATGAATTATGATGTTTAGCCTAGGATTGTAGGCTAAACATCATAATTCATATATTGAATTATGATGTGTGAATTGTAAGCAGGACTTAACCACCCTAGAATAGTGTCACTTACCTATAGTGCCTGATTAGTGTGCATCAAATGCTAGTTGGGGTGATCCAGCACGCCCAACACTTTTTGCATTAATTAATTATATTGGATGATTGTTGTGATTGAACATACACTTGCATTTAAAGACAATCCGCCTCCGAGTAATTATTAATTACGCATGCTGCTCGTGACAGTGTGTAAATGGGAAAGGCAGAAAGGAAGGAGGAACTATGTGATGGGTTTACTGCTGGTTCCGTGAATGTGCAGCTCGCAGACACAATTCAGGGGGCTTACGTGCCTTGCCACATGGACAGCTGTTGCCTACGTGCATTGTCTCTGATTGGCCGAAGGGCCCTATAAGTTGAATGCTTGTTCTGCAAATAAATGGGTGCCTGCTCTGACTGGACTCCCTGGCATGTCTGATTGTCCTCGGAGGGTTGGGAACGGACAGCCAGTCAGCTCCAACTCTTCCCAACTTCCGCGGATAGGTGAATGTGGGGGTGCCCCTTTGACCCGCTGGCTCGGGCCAGACTGCAACCCCTGCACATGTCAGGCCAGGGGAGCAGGGGCAGAGATGCAGAGACTGAGGTGAGCTAAGCTCAACCCAACACTATGAGGAGACCAGTCTAACTACCATGTCACTCCGTACCCATTTCTTCCTGTGTAGAAAGTATGGTGTAGACAGTGTAGAAAGGCAGGAGTGTGGGCTGCACGTTACAAAAAGACCCCGAAATGCAAACAGAGGATGACCCATTTGAAAAAAGAAGGAATCGCTGTTGGTTTAGGGCTAGAAATGGTTTGGCATGGATGAGCTATCAGAATGGTGGGGCCATAGCTGCCAGGGAGCTGGAGCATCACCTCCAGAGTAGGGTCTGTTAATGGAGAAGGCTTCAAAATGAGGAAGAAGACGACATGAATTATTTCAGAGAAAAATCCATAGGATTTAAGAACAGAAGAAGACCTCTCTTCCATCCCTCCATGGCTCTGATCGTCCAGGTCCAATACCTGGGCTCCTTCAGACCCCAGGGGCAGTCCATCTCCAATTCTATTGCTGCTTCACTCTTAATATCCCAGCCTCCTCTCTACCTCTCCACCACTGCCCCGCTCTTTTTACCTTGAGTTGACCCTAGCTCAATCTCTTGTCTACACTGCTACCATGATGACATGCCTGACTATGACAATAACTCACACCTGTGTTCTCTTTACTCTTATTTCTTCATTTCTTATAGGATCTCTTAGTGTCTTGTATTTGTGACCAAAATATCCAACAAGAACAACTTAGATGAGGGAAGGTTGATTTTGGTTCATGGTTCCAAAGGGTTAGTCAAGTCCATTTCTCTGGGTCCAAGGCAGGGCTGAACATCATGGCAGAAGGGCATGGTAGAGGAGCACTGCTCCATTCATGGCAGCCGGAAGCAGAGTGGGAGGGAGGGAATGCAGGTAACATGAACCCTATCAGGGCATGTCCCCAGTGAACCATTTCCTCAAGCCATGCCCCACCTGCTTACAGTTACCACTCAGTCAGTCCATTTAATTAGGATGTACTGATTAGGTCACAGCTCTCATAATCTAATCATCTCACCTCTGAATATTTACATTAACACAGGAGCTTTTAGTAGGAATGCTTCATATCCAAACTATAGCAGAAACATTGGCAGCTCTATTTAAAAACAAAACAAAAATGTTAGTTATGAAATTCCTTAAGAAAAGCACAAGGATTCATTTTTTCAATGCAAAAGTTATTTTCCCCGGAGAAACAGGTTTTTACCAAGTACGTGATCAATACATGCACTTAACTCTGAAGCCCTGGGTGTGATCCTAACAGGGCTAGAATATGTGAAGGAGAGGTCTCTTCTTGAAAACTCATGCACCCAGTACTTTCCGTTTGGTTAACAATTAGAATTTACGCATGTTCACTCATTCATTTGTTCATTCAACAAATATATATTGAGCACCTACTGTGTGCCAAGTACTACTCTGACACTGGAAGGAGGCAGTGGAGAGAAGACAGACCTGGTCCCTGCCCTGCCTTTCTGTTGGAGGGAGACCAACCATAAATGAGAAATAAATGAAGAAGATAATTTCTCGTAAGAGAAATAAACAGGGAAATATGATCATCACCCAAGAGGCTGCCAGCAAAGACCTGTGTGTGGAGGGGACATTCAAGCCTGTGATGGGAAGGAGTCAGCTGTGTAAGCATTTTTGACAGAAGGAACAGCAATTGCAAAGCCATGATATAAGAAAGGAACATGAGGGGAAGAACCCGTTCTACCTGATGGAATATGAGATCCCAAGCACTCAACAGAGGGAGCATCAGCTGAATCCACAGAGATCAAGGTTGGTAGAAGATGGAAGAGAATTTTATTTTCAGTGAAATGATTTAAATCTGAATATTTAAATTCCTGAAAAAGAGTTCCCCTTGTACTTTCTTGCCTAGTACCTTGGATAACCGCCTTCAGACTCAAGGAAACCTCAGGTCACAGGCTGCAGCCAAATCGCTAGCGTGCAAATTCTGATCCCCAAACATACTAGCTTAGTAACCTTGAAGCCAGTCACCTATTCTCTCCAAGCCTCAGTTTCCTTCTCTGTAAAATGAGAATAAAAAGAATTTCTACCTAATAGGATCAATGAAACCATCCATGTAAATATTGTGATCACTTAACTGTTTGATTATAATTAATTATAATATAATCTTTTATAATATTAATTTTAGTAATAATAATTATTATAGTTATTCCACTGAGAGATGAAATGGAAACTTGCAGCAACAAACCTGCTGTACTATATTTTGTTAAAAATAGTTCACTCTTCTGCTCAATTACCAAGCATTTTTCACACCATGAGTCATCTCTAAATACTTGAAATAGTTTGAGTGTTAGAAGTGAATTTTTTTTTTTTTTTTGGTACCAGGGATTGAACTCAGAGGTACTCAACCACTGAGTCACATCCCCAGCCCTATTTTGTGTTTTATGTAGAGACAGGATCTCACTGAGTTGCTTAGCAGCCTCGCCGTTGCTGAGGCTGGCTTTGAACTTGCGATTCTCCTGTCTCAGCCTCCCTAAGTGCTGGGATTACAAGCATGAGCCGCCATGCCCAGCTAGAAGTGAATTTTTGTTGTTGTTGTTGTGGTAGAAGATTTTACTTTGCCTTTCACTGGTTTGGAAAGAAGGTGATCTGGGGCAGGGCTGGAGGAAGCTGGTGGTAGGTCACAGGGAGGGAAGAGGCTGTGGATCTCATGGACTGGGTGGCCATCAGTGCCTGACCACACTGGGAACTCAGAGACAACAAACAGTGTCCACATGGCCTCAGCCCCACCACTGCCTTTAAAACTTTAAGAGAGATTAGTAAATGACAGCCTGGAAGGACTTTTGACAGGAAAGCTAATTCCTTAGCAAAGTCCAGGTCATCAAAGAGGAAGGCAAAACAGGAAGCTGTGGGGAAATAACCTTTATGTTTAAATGAGAGAAAATTCTGGCATCCTTGGATTTCCTGTTAGGAAATGAGGCCTTTCTCCCAGACTGCAAGGAACTGGAGTAAAATGCCCTTGGATGGAGGATGCTGTGTGCAGAAACACGTCCCCAGTTATAACCTTCTGACCAACACTTCTAAGCAAATAGGGGACAAACTCAGGTGTCTCAGCCTCCTTGTGGATGAACTTGCTCTTATTCGGGGTTTAAGGAAAAATTAACCAAATCTCTGGACTTCTAAAACCTTTGCTCTTAGCCAGTTATATGATGAGATGGAGAACTTTAACTCCTCAGGTTTCCTTCTGAAGAAAATACAATATTAGGGGAGAGAAAGTAGTTTGGTACAACCCTTAGGAAGGAGAGTAAGACCCCAAAGACACAGCCCAGTACCAAAGACTATAGCTGATATGAAAGGCACAAGGTGAGGTGTCTGTCGTTCCTCAGTGGGCAAGGAAAGGGGACAAGAGAAGGGAGAGGGAGGAAGGAGTTGCTTTGTACCCTGTGACCCTTTAACATTCATTACAAGGGCTAATGTCAGGCAGTGCTCGGTGCAAGTAAGTTTCTAATTTTGCAGAGTAGAAAGAGGTGAAGGCCTAAAACTCCACACTGGAATAATGTGGATAAGTGGCAGGTCAGGCCTGGAGCTGGAGGGCAGGGTCCTCCATGGGTTACCTGTGCCACAAGCATCTCTGAAAGCCAAGTGAGGCCCAGAGTCTGAGCCTCAGTGAGAGGTTTACATGGGCTTAGTCAAATGGACCTGTCGTAGTGACTGTACTGTGATTATCCATGACGACCCAGCAGTGCTTTCTAGATTCTGTGAGTCTGGGCTGGTCAGAGCCCAGTCTGCTTTCAGACCACACTTCTTCTTCCAGAGACATTTACAGTGAGCTTTGGGTCCCCTCCACCCCCGCCACTCTAGAGCCATACAGAACTTGGTTATTTGATTTTGAATTGGAGCTGGAGTGTTTAATTCAGAGAAGTATACATAGCAAGTTTCTTCTGAGGACATCAAAGATGCCATTAAATTGTCATAGGCCATGGCTTATCCCACATTTGCATTCCAGGTAACCACAACCCATCCCAGCCCTGAGTCAATCTGTGAGAGCTTGGCGTCCGGGTTGGCCACTTCCTAGTTGTTTGGCCTTAGAAAGCTATGTGATCACTTTGTTCCCATATCTTCAACTGGATAAAGAAGATGATAGCTATTACTACCTCAGGTTTATTAATTAAAAATGATAATTTCCACATGAGTGGGAAAAAAACAACTGAATTCCTTGCTGTAGTATTCTGTATGAAATTGGGTTGTTATATTTAATTTTGTTACATTTGTTTTCCTCTCTTACGGTTTAGATATGAGGTGTCCCCCCAAAATCTCATGTGTGAGGCAATGCAAGAAAGTTTAGAGGTGAAATGATTGAGTTATGAGAGTTTTAACCAAATCAGTGCATTAAACCCCTAATAGGGATTAACTGGGTGGTAACTATAGGCAGGTAGGGTGTGGCTGGAGGAGGCAGGTCATTGGAGGGCATGCCTTTGGGGTATATATTTTATTTTTGATGGGTGGAGTTCTCTCTCTGCTTTCTCATGCCATAACCTAAACTGTACCAAACACTTTTGTCATGTTGTTCTGTCCTACCTATGGCATAGAAGAATGGAGTCAGCCACCTATGGACTGAGATCCCTGAAAAAGTTTATCCCAGATAAACTTTACCTCTTCTAAAATTGTTCTTGTCAGGTCTTTTTGTCACAGCACAAAAAATCTGACTCCCCCCAGCACTAAGATAATATGTGAAAAATGTACAGTAAATATTTGCCATAGAATGTCCTTCAGGGGGCTGGGATTGTAGCTCAGCGGTAGAGCGCTTGCCTCGCATGCGTGGGGCCCTGGGTTCAATCCTCAGCACCACATACAAAGCAATAAAAAAAATAAAGACATTGTGTCCATCTACAACTAAAAAAATATTTAAAAAAAAAAAAAGAATGTCCTTCAGGAATAATAAGTGTTTTAAAAGTGAAAAATTTCTAAGCATGGCTAACTCATTGCATAATTAAATCAATCAATATTCACCTGTTCTTCACAAATAAATGGATAAAGTATGGATACACCAACAGACTATTTAAAGATTTATTTAAATAAAAGTTGTGTGTTGCACAAAAGGATTCTTTTAAGTTTCCAGAACTGTTCATGGCTAATTTTATTCAAATCTTCATAAAATATTACTGTGTCATTATTCTCACATTCAAACATTTTCAATGTTCTGGTCTGTGTTGAGAGAACATGGAGGCTATTTCTTCACTCTGGTGCCCTGGGCCCATCACAGACATGTCCCCATCATTTATCAAGACGTTATCATCAGACCAACACCAAGAACATTTGTCAACTTGCTGATCTCAAAAAACACTCACTGTGACTAGTAATCCCTGTGGCTCAGGAGGCTGAGATAGGATATCAAATTCAAAGTTAGCCTCAGGAACTTAGCAAGTCCCTAACCAACTTAATGAGTCCCCGTCTCTAAATAAAATATAAAAATGGCTGGGGATGTGGCTCAGTGGTTAAGCGCCCCTGGGTTTTCAATCCCAGGTACCAACAAATCAAAAAACAAAAAAATCCACACACTGTGGTCCTAAAAGGGTGGGATATCCTATTTCTTGGGCCACAGGGGATTAAGAGAAACAAGTCATAAGAAGTAGGAGGAGATGTGAGCAAAGTGCACAAGGAGGACCCTGGGGTGATTTGGAAGCTGGGTAGACAGGTGAGTAAGTGTCTGCTGGGGCCAGTAGCCAGAAGCAGTGCTGACTGATAATGAGGAAATGAATACAAAACTTAGGAAACTCAGCCACAAAAATTAAAATATTAGTAGAGGGGCTCAGAGTCCTACATAGCCTCATAATACAGAAGGTATTGTGCTGTTAGAATTAACATGATATTTAAATGTAGAGATGGTGATTTGGTACCAGTGTTGAAATCAGGCTCTAATAAGAGTAAACAAAGCAAAACACAAAGTTATCACTGTGGTGTTCAGATAATACTCAGACATGTTCTTTTTTTATTTTCTACTTGTTATTGCCTGATTTCTGTTTATACAAAAATTTATTATGTATGATTTATTTAATATGAATATCTATGAGATCTTTTCTTGGTTATTTCTTTTTTCTAATCATGTTCCATGCTTAAATTTCTATGCTGCCCTTCACTGCAGCCACAAGGGGCATGACAATTCATGTAAGCAATGATACTTGAGTGGCAAGTCCAACACAGGGGAAAATTCACAATCCAGAGGCACAACTAATCTTCTCCTTTGATTTCTTTCTTTTTCTTTTCTTTCTTTCTTTCTTTTTCTTTTTTTGGTAGTTGTAAATGGACCAAATGCCTTTACTTTATGTGTTTATTTTTGTGTAAAGGATAGAACCCAGTGCCTCACACATGCTAGGCAAGCGCTCTGCTACTGAGTTGCACCCCTAGCCCTTTCCTTTGATTTTGATCATTTGCCACAACCCTCAATCCCCCTGGGACAGTGGAAAAGAGAGGCTTGGGTTTGGTGCCAGTTTATAATGGTACCTGGAGGGAGCTGTTTTGTGGTGAGTCTCAAATGAGACCACTGAGGCAAATGCCAATGCTTGAGCCCTGAGCCTGGGGTGGAGCAGAGGCTGCTAGGGAGCAAGGCAGGAGCCCTTTCCCACCAGACATAACTGTCCTGAGTTCTGTAGATGCAGGCATAATGGATATGCATAGATGACTTGGAAAAGATAGAAAGAGAAGCAAGACCCCAACCTAGCATAGGACAGAGGTAAGCAAGTTAGTATTCTTTCAATGTCAGCAGCATCTTCCTGAGGCTGGACCTAGAAAACACTAGCATTTGAGGGAGACATGCTTCTAGGCTAGAAGCAAGAATTCATCTATCTCGTGCTTTTGGGGAATCCTTGAACACAGGAGGCAAACTATATGTAGGTGCTTCAGGTTGAGACATATTGTTATGGTTTAGATGTGGTGTCCCCCAAAAGCTCACATGTGAGACAATGCAAGAAGATTTGGAGGAGAGATGCTTGGGTTATAGACTTAACCTAATCAGCAAATTAATCCCTGATGGGATTAAATGAGTGATAGCTGGGAGTGGGTGGGTGTGGCTGGAGAGGATAGGAATTGGGGTGTGGCTTTTGGGTATATATTTGTATCTGGCAAGTGGAGACCTCTCTCTCTGCTTCCTGCTCACCACATGAGCTGTTTCCCTCTACCACACTCTTCCGCCATGATGTCCTGCCTCACCTGCCTCACCTGCCTCACCTGCCTCACCTGCCTCACCTTGAGCCCCAAGGAAAGGAGCCAGCCTCGTATGGACTGAGACTTCAGAAACTGTGAGCTCCTAAATAAACCCTTCCTCCTCTACAGTTGTTCTGGTTGGGTCTTTTAGTCATAGCAGCAAAATATCTGACTAAAATACTTACAGTGCAGTCAGACCTCTGTGTCTGTGTGCTCTACACCTATAGATTCAAACAACCACAGGTAGAAAATATGCAGACAAAAACTGTGTTTGTACAAAACATGTACACATTTTATTTTTTGTTATTATTCCCTAAACAGTACAGTATAATAAGTACTGTACATAACATTTACATTGCATTGGGCATTATAAGTAATATAAAGATGATTTAAAGTATAAGAGAGGATTGGGTTGGTTATATGCAAATGCTCTGCCATTTTAGCTACAGGATTTGAGCACCCATTGGCAGATTTTGATATCTTGGGGGGGGGGTTCTGTGACCAACCCACCAATCCCCTGTGGATACCAGGGGATGACTGTACACGATTTATAATGCAAAATTCTGCTTTCCTGAGGTCATGAAGGGTCTCGAAGAGATTATTGTGGTGTTGACTCTATTTGGCTGAAATAACTGGGAGAGTTGGGAGGGGAGCTTCAGAACTGGATAAGAAGGGGCTGAAGAAGGTGCTTCCAGTTCAGGAAAGGTAAATTTTAGTGCAATATGGCCGCAGGATAGAACCAGGAAGAGAGAGTTCTATTCTTGAATGGGCATGGAATAGGGGCCCCTTGGGGCTGGGTATGGCTGATGATCTCTAGGGTCACTGGTGAGAGCTGACAGTGAAGTGTTTCAGTTTTCCTGTTCTATATTGTAGTCCTTTTATGTCACCGGGAGGCTCCAGTGAAGTTGCTTGCACATAACTGTCATGTGCTGATTATGTTTAAGTGAATAAAGGAAGGGTCCTAGACCTATAGTTAGGGGTGAAGCTGGCCCAGAAGAGGAGGTCCAGCACAGAGAAGCCTAGAACCTCAGCAGAAAATCCTAGAGAGCTGGGTGTGGTGGCGAATGCCTCTAATCCCAGCGGCTCCAGAGGCTGAGACAAAAGGATGGTGAGTTCAAAGCCAGCCTCAGCAAAAGCGAAACACTAAGCAACTCAGTGAGACCCTGTCTCTAAATCAAATACAAAACAGGGCTGGAGTTGTGGCTCAGTGTTTGAGTGGCCCTGAGTTCAATCCCTGGTAACCCCTCCCCCCCAAAAAAAAAACAGAAAAGAAAAGCCTAGAGAGGCATGGAGGAAGCCTAGAAAAGCCACCTAGAGGGAGCTGACAGGCAAACCAACCTTAGACATTCCCATTTTCCCTTCTGGCATTTCAGTTCATTGTTCCCAATAGTCTCATCTTCTTGTCCCCCTCGTCTCTCTATACTCTCATTTGCTTCCTCCTTTAAGAATGAAGGTACTAGACATTAGACCTGCTTCTAACGACACAGAAATAAATCCTGGGCCCCCATCTCTTCCTTGGTATCCATTCACTGAACATGGTCTCTCTATTTCCTTCCAGCTGATTCTTGTAAAATCATCAAGACTAAATGGTTGTGGTTCAAACAAGTCTCTTGCTCAATTTTTCAGATCCGGAGATTTTGCCACATAACTGTTCCAATGCCAAGAATTCATACCCCAGAGCCCTTCCTCTCGTCATTTAAGATTTTCAAGAAGATAATTTATAGCCTCGTACTGGTTGCCAGATTGACAGCCTTAAAAACAAGAGGTGAAATCCAATCTGGATGAAGCCTGTGCCCACTTTCTATTTTTAGGGAAAACATTATTCACCCATATGGGCAGCTGGGAATAGAGCATTGCTGGGGGTGTGGTGGGGTGGGTAGAGATTTAAAACAGCCTTGACCCTAAATCTTCTGCTCTCAATGCGGGGGGGAGGGAGAGGGTGGAAGAGATAGGAATTGTTCCCAGTAGGGGTTATGAGGGGTGCAATGCAAGGTTTCCCAAAAACCACTGGGCATTTTGCAGAGTGATAAAAATAGTCCTTCCTTCTGAAAATAGCCCTCTGAGAAACCAGATGCCTGAATTTAATTGTAGTCACTAGAGCATGTACCAAGGTACCGAGGCCAGAGATAGTTTCTTACAGATATTATCTGGTGCAACCCAGCTCCAGCCCCATGAAACAGTGTTAGTGTTTTCTATTTCCACTTGACAAATGAGCACATTGAGGGTCTGAGAAGGAATTCCCAGCCATGATATCACTTCACCCTAATGGCTTCTATTTTCCTCAGTTCTCCAGGGCCAGAAGTTCCCAGGCCTGGTTGCACATCAGAATAAACCCAAATTCCTGGGATCTACCCAAGTGCTGCTGAGTCATGGGGTTGCACAAGGACAAGAAATTATTTTAAAGTTCCCAAGGTGATTCAATGCACATCCTTGTTTGAGAACTGCTGTCCTAGATACAAAGAGAGACCGGTCATTTGGGGAGTGCTACAGTGAATGCCCCTACCAGGTCCCTTCAGTCTTGGACCTTAAGTGTCTCCTCTGGCTACCTTGGACTTCTCTGAGTTTCCAAATTAAGTCACCTTCCCTGTGACCTCAGAGTTTTCTCTTCTGCTTAGTTCTTCCCCTCCCCTCTATTTCTCCATCGTAGCTCAGCTGGAAAGACACCTGCTCACGGAGGTCAGCCCTGTCTACCTGCACCAGGTGAGATGCCTCTGAACTTTACTCTCAGAGCACATCATAGACTGTAATTATACATTACATGAATTTTAGCAGTTCACCTTGGTGTCATCTGTTAAATGGTAAGAGCCATAAAGATGGCAACTATGTCTATTTCCCTCAAACTCAGGCTCCCTGGACCTTACCAGGACATGGCACATTGGGGTGGGAGCTTATTATGTATTTGAGTGAAGGAGGGAACACACAAACACACTGAAAGGGTGGAGACCTGGAATAGGGGAACTGGGCTCTAGTACTGGTTTTGTGTTAATTTGCTGCTCGGCAATTTGGTGAGCTGCATCTTCTCTCTGGGATTCTATTTCCTCACCTAATAAAGGAGGTGGTTGAATAAATCTCAGGATCAAAAGCTTCAGAAAGTGTCAGGATTGGGGAGCTTGCATTAAGGTGAGTCCTTGGTGCTCTCCCAGTGAGCCTGCCTCAGCAGGTGTGAAGCGGAGCACTTGGGCAGTGGTCATGACTCCCAGAGCTGCTGGTGCAGGTGGGCCTCTGTGGGGCACATTTTAAGAAACACTGGACTGGGGCTGGGGTTGTGGCTCAGTGGTAGAGCACCTGCTTAGCAGGTGTGAGGCAGCAGGTTTGATGCTCAGCACCGCATGTAAATAAAGGAAAAAATAAAGATTAAAAATAAATAAAAACATTTTTTAAAAAAAGAAACACTAGACTGAGTGGATTTGGAAGCCTCGGTAGCTGTGCCATTTTGCAATTTATCCAATTAGCCAATAGTTTCTGAGATCTGAGTATGAGGAGAACAGAGGACTGAAGCCAACTGATGACTTCCCAGAACTTGTATCTGTCACCCTTCTCCCAGGCAATGCCAACCAGATGTGCTGTGCAGGACACCTCTGTTGCCATTTCCTCCAAAATAATTCATATTCAGAATCACTACTTTTTAATGTGCAGCCAATGCAATGTGTGCTTAAAATATCCTAAAAATACCCTGAAAATATTAAAATGTTCTTAGTAGGTTCCAAATACCATTCAGGACCCCTACACACCAAGACCACTATTGTATTGAATGGAGAGTCTTGGTGGGGGCAAGCTATAAAATTCGCTTTCTTTTCTGCCATAAAAAAATCAAACAAAATACACATAGAAAGCAGGAGTAAGGTAAACATCTCTTTTTGTTTTTTATTCTTTTTAGTTGTGTATGGACACAATGTCTTTATTTTGTTTATTTATTTTTATGTGGTGCTGAGGATCAAACTTAGTGCCTCACACACACTGGGCAAGTGCTCTGCCACTGAGCTACAACCCCAGCCCCTAAGGTGAACATCTCTTAATCATGACCACATCATGAAATACAGCTGTGCCGGGTACCCCAGAAGCCCTCTGCAACTTACCCTCAACTCCTTCTCTTCCCCTCAAAATTCCCTGTGATTTTTAGAGTTCTTGCTTCCTAGTGTTTCTCGATGGTTCTATCACCAAGTTGTGCTTTCCTAGTCACCATGGTTTAGTCTTTACACACCCGTGCCGCCTTTTAATTCTTGTCAGATTGACAGGTTCCCCTCCATTTCTCTAATGTACAGGCACCTTTCACATGTAGAGTTTCCTACAGTCTGGATTTGGCTGATCGTGTACTCATGGTGCAGTTCAGCGTGTTCCTCCAAGCTCTGTATTTCCTGAAAACTGGCAGCTGAAATTAGAGATTTTATCAGTCTCATTTCCAATCCCTTTGGCAACACTATAGGGGATAGTGTGTTCTTTCATCAGGAGGTACACAACGTCTGCTTGTCTCTTCCTCCTCTGCTCCCCTTTTCTCTCTTCTCCACTTTCTCTCCCTCCTATTCTTTCTTTTCCTCCTCCTCTTTCTCTCTTTGTCCATCTCTCCCTTTCTCCCTCCCTCCCACCTTCTCATTCTATTTGCTCCTATTGATTGCTAACATTTAATGCCTAGATCCATGAATTCATTGAGGCCTACAGAATGATGATAGTTTAATTCTATAGTTTCTGGCATTTAATAATATAATTTTTGGAAAACTTTCATGAAGAAATGCCTGTCTTCTTCCACAATTTGGTCACCCAGTGGTACCCTTTATACAGGGACAGCAAGATAAATGCTTCCTTCTTTACTTTTAATTACCACTTTTCCAGATAATGAACTACTTCTCTACCATACTCTGAATATGATCACCTACTTTTAAAAAAAAATACCATTTAAGCATACCTGGTGAGTTTCAATTTATTTTAGTTATTATTCTTTTTGAAGCACTAATTATCCCTCTTTGGCCAAGGGAACCTCTTCAATGAATCCTTTGTGCTTCTAGATCTGACTCTACTGGTCTTGGTGGCTTCCTTGCTAAAATGAGAGATGTTT
Source organism: Geosciurus inauris (assembly GCA_004024805.1). Classification (NCBI taxonomy): domain Eukaryota; kingdom Metazoa; phylum Chordata; class Mammalia; order Rodentia; family Sciuridae; genus Geosciurus; species Geosciurus inauris. The sequence continues at coordinate 63,587 of PVHX01003798.1, forward strand.
CAGGCTCATTTTCCTGCACTTTTCCTTTTTTCCTTTCTTTCCTCCAACCCCCAGTACTGGGCATATGTCAGGCAAGTACTCTACCATTGAATTATAGCCACAGCCCCTGTTTGTTTATTTTTTTAAAATATTTTTTTAGTTGTTGATGGATCTTTATTTATTTATTTTTTATTTATATGCAGTGCTGAGAATCGAACCCAGTGCCTCACACATGCGAGGCAAACACTGCCACGGAGCCACAATCCCAGCCTCCTGTTTATTTTTTATTTGAGACAGGGTCTCAAGGATGGCCTTGAACTCGCTATCCTCCCCTCAGCCTCCCAAGTAGCTGGGATCACAGGCATGCATCACGACACAGTTTCGTTTTGTGTATCTCTTCCTCACACCTGCAATTGGCCATTTCCCCGAGACACCCTGGTTTGTTTTAGTGAGACATAGTATTTCAATACTATGAATATTAGAGACAGTCAGAATACTAGAGACAGTCATTGCTACTCAGTGTTAATCATTGTTCTAGGTTCTCTAATGGACAAAGTTAGAAAAATGTATTTTTAAGTGTTAAAATGCTTTATGAATTAACAATGATGGTTCAAGTTTGAATTCAGGGCCACAGAATTTTTAACTTTCTTACTTAAGTGTTACATTTTATTTCCTTTCTTCTATAGCAATAATTCTAGATCTAGGGAATGATGGAATTAGAACATCCCTCCATTGCTCATTTACTTTATCCCATATTATATGCACAAAAGTCTCAGAATAACAACACTAATACTACTATCACTAATAGGACTATTGAGAGCCATTAAATTTTCTTTCTTTTTTTGTACCAGGGATTGAACTCAGGGGTACTCAACCACTGAGCCACATCTCCAGCCCTATTTTATGTTTTATTTAGAGACAGGGTCTCACTGAGTTGCTTAGTGCCTCACCATTGCTGAGGCTGGCTTTGAACTTGTGATTCTCTTGTCTCAGCCTCCCAAAGTGCTAAGATTACAGGTGTGTGTCAACACACCCGGCAAATTGTCTTTTTATATGTGTGTCTTTGTCCATTGTCTGTTGCTGTAACAAAATGCCACAGACTTGGTAATTTTTGAAGAAAAGAAATTTATTTCTCACAGTCCTGGGGGTTGGGAAGTCCAAGATTATATCTGGCATCTGGTGAGAGCTTTCTTGCTGCATGATAACATGGATGGCAGAGAGCATCACATGGTGAGGCAGAGCAAACCTACTAGCTCAGGTCTCTCTTTTCTTCTTATACAACTAACTAATTCCATCATGAGGACTCTACCTACATGACTTCATCTAATTCTAATTATCCCAAAGGCCCCACCTCCAAAATCATTAACTAAGAATTTTGGGGTTAAGTTTCCAACACACAAACTTTTGGGAGATGTATTCCAGCCATGGCAATATGCTTCTTTCACTCCCTGCCTCCTCTGCCCACCTTTTTTTTTTTTTTTTTTTCTCAGATTTGTACTGTCTATATACTGAGTGAGATTTGGGCATTACATATTATGCAATACTTATATTTAGTCTATAGTTAGACCATATGTTTAATATATACTACCAGTCCTTAAATTGATGCTCCTTTAGATATTTTGCTTGTTTGAAGTTCAATCTCTAGTAGATTTTCCAAAAGATCTCATGAGAAATGCAGTCTATATGAGTGCTCAAGAGGAGGGGGAAATGGGTTCACTGAGTAGCTAATCCATTTCTGCCACACTGCTTGTCAGGACTTGAAGGTCAAGCAGATAGCCCATGCAGATGGCCCTCACTTAGAGCCTGGCATTGAGAGGGAGCCAGGGCTAAATGTTCCAAATGTTTTGAACTTCCAAATGTTGATGTTTGCCTTGAGTCTAGCTGAGGTTTTCCCATGTGCTACTCAGGAGCTGTTCAAGCTGTCCCTCCTGGAGAAATAGCATGTGTTGACAGGGCCAGAGGCTCCTGCAATGCCCCTAGGACCACAGTATTTCTGTGAGTCACAACTGAGAACCATCAGCCACATCTAGGAAATGGAAAAAAGCTCTTATTTTTTCTCCAGCAGGAACACTGGCAGCCTTCTTCATTGCAGGTGAGAATGTTTCTTAAAAATACTCTATGACTCAGGTTTGCTGATTCAAAGTGACCTTCCCTTAATTAGTACCTTTCTTTATTTTTCCTTGATATTTATCTTTATTGTGATTAAAAAATCACATCATAACATAAAATTTACCATATTAACCATGTTTTTTAACTGATAAACAATAATTGTACAAACTTATGGGGCACAAGGGGATATTTTGATATATGTATACATTTTATACTGATCAAATCAGGATAATTGTCCTATTGATCACCCCAAACATTTATTGTTTCTTTGTGATGTGACTTTGAAATCCTTTCTGCTAGCAATTTTGAAGTATACAATCCTTTATTATTGATTATATTTTACTGTGCAATGGACCACCAGAACTTATTCCTACTGTGACTTAGTACCAGTTGACACACCTCTCCCCATCCCTACACTCTCCACCTTCTGGTGACCATCATTCCATTCTCTACTTCTGTGAGATTGACTTTTGATTCCACATAAAGAGTGAGCTCATGCAGCATTTTTCTTACTGTGCCTTATTTTACTTAGCATAATGCCTTCTAGGTTTATCTATATTGTTGTAAGGGACTTAATTTCATCCTTTTTTATGACTGAAGTGTATTCCATTGTGTAGTACCCTATTTTCTTTATTTATCCATCCACTGACGGGCACTTAGCCTGATTCAACATCTTGGCTACTGTGAATAGTGCTGCAGTAAACATGAATATGCAGATACCTCTTTGACGTACTGATTTCATTTCCCTTGGCTACATACCCAGTAGTGAGCTATCTGGATCATATGGTAGTTCTAGTTCTAATTTTTTTCCTACTGAGGATTAAAGCCAGAGGCACTTAACCACTGAACCACATCCCTAGCCCTTCTAGTTTTTTATTTTGAGGCCGAGTCTTGATAGGTTGCTTAGGGTCTTGCAAAATTGCTGAGGCTGGTTTTGAACCTGAGATCTTCCCACTTCAGCTTCTCGGGCTACTGGGGATACAGGCATGTGGTACCATGCCAGCTATATTCTGGGTATTAATAATTTGTCAGATACACAGCTTACAAACAGTTTCTCCCATTCTGTGGGTCTCTTCACTCTGTTGGTTGTTTCCTTTGCTGTGTGGAAATTTTTTAGTTTGATGTCATCCAGTTTGTCAGTTTTTGCTTTTTTTGCCTGTGCTTTTGGGATCTTATTTAAAAGCTGTTGTCCAGTCTAATGTCACAAACCATTTCTTTTATTTTTTCTTCTAGTAGTTTCATAGTCTCAGGTCTTACATTTAATCTTTAATTTATTTTTTAGTTAATTTTTATATATGGTGAGAGGCAAAGGTTTAGTTTCAATCTTCTGCTTGTGGATATCCAATTTTCCATGTTTCAAATGTATTAAAGAGCCTGTCCTTTCCCCAGTATGTCTGTTGACACCTTTGATAAACAATCAATATGTTGTAGATGTATGGATTTATTTCTGGGCTCTCTATTCTGTTCCACTTATGTATGTGTCTATTTTCCTGCCAGTACCATGCTGCTTTGGTTACTGTAGCTTTGTAGTGTATTCCTGCAGCCAGAGCCCTAAAGCCACAGCTCAGCTTACTTGATGAATACAGATCACATTGTCATGTGCAATGTTTTGGGTCTAAATGCCCCTCCTACTAAGTTAAAGAAGAAACAATGGCACTTTCAAATGGCCTCAATCTCAGCCACCTTTCTCTTTTGAAAACAATAAATGGAGACATTCATTCCAAAACATCTTCCATATTACTGTGCTTCAGCTGCAATATTGTAGCTACCCTGATGTCAGATGAGGAGTACCATTTTTTAGGCTTCAGATTAACTTGGCTCAAAACTAGAGTGAATAATATAGAACCCCTATACCTATATCCCTTGCCACAAGCCCCAGAAATCCAGAAGGAGGGCATATTGCCCTTGAGAGCTCAGTCCACCCAGAAGGGGAGGTGGGAGCAGAATGGCGGCTCTAGGCAACTGGGACCTTTAAAGTTGTCTTTCCCCCCTCTCCACCACATTTCACCCCTTACCCTTCCAATTCAGAGCCCATGTTTACAGAGTCATGCAAGGGGCTGAGAGTCCCCCAAGCTGTGTCAAAACTGCCTTTTGGGGCTGATTTTCCAGGCCAGTTGACTTTCTGGTCCATTCTTACAGGACCGGAAGGGATGGTGATCCACTTGTCCTTGCTTTAGAATCCTGCCCATCTAGAATGAGCCCTTCAATAAAGACTGGGTACAGGCAGGCAGATCAGGCTCAGTAAAGAAAAACAGGAAGATCAATTTATTTCAGCAAAGCTGGCTGCCACTGTTGGTCTGTCTTTTAGAAAAGATAATGAAGTTTTGTCATTTGAGAAATTATGGCTCATTCCTCTGAGTTTAAGTAGCTCTTGTTGTGTTGGGAAGCAGAAGAGACCTAGCTAGAACAGAGCCTGCTGAGTTGGGATGACAGCAGTCTTAAGCCAAGATAAAAATAATGCCAAGAGCTGTGTGGGGACCAGGCAGCCCCTTCTCTTCCACCTGGGGCCTTCTGTGTCTTTCTCATATGAACTACAGAATATGTCAGCTGCGAATATATTTTTTCTCCTCCTGTGACCATTTACATGCTGCTCCCAAGATGACTAGAAAGCAAGGGCCTCATCTCCCAGAAAAAAAACTGGGAGGAGCCTTGGGGTGTTCCACAAGGCTGTGCTCTGTCTAAGCAACGCTGCTCTTGTCTCCTTCAGGATGCCGTCGTCTCAAAGGAAACTCTAGACAGGGGCAGTTGCCAGAAAGAGTCAGTGAGTGGATTATGTATCCATCCCTTTTCAGCTGCAGATTCCATGGCAACTTGAAAATAAGAGCTTTGACTGGCTGACTGGCCAAGCCAATTACCTAAGCTTACTGAGAAAAGAAGTACAAGGCAAAGAGCCTCCCAGAGAGCCCCCAGCCCACTTTGAATTGTCTGTAACTCTTACCTTCTCTACTCTCCCTAGGTAGCAAAATACCAAGTTATGAAGAATAATACAAAATTTTGTCTAAATCTATAGATAGGTGAAATTTCAAAGTCTATTTGTGTATGTGATAAACCTTTCTAAGCAAACTTCTAGAAACCCTGGGGGTACAAACCCACTTTTATCTGCCATTAGAATTATTTCAGTAGAAAAACAAAAGTGCTAGCCTGCAGGACAAGGGTCAGCCAATTATGGCATGCTGACCAAATCGGTCAAGCAGCTGATTATTGTAAATAAAGTTTTATTAGAACACAAGTACATTCATCATTGACATGCTATTCACAGCTGTTTTGATGCTATGACAGCAGAGAACAATAGTTGCAATGGAGACTGTGTGACTCACAAAGCCTAAAATATTAACTATTTGGACCTTTACAGAAAAGTGTGGGCATGTCTGCTCTGGGCTAAGGAACTGAAGAAAGAAGGAATTGTGGGCCATGATTGATGAGCTAATCAATATCTCAAAAATTGACATGATCAGAGGGGTATTTCCAGGCCAAACATACACCAAACCTCATGTCCCAACAGTTACCACATCTCTTGCCTTCTCCCTTCCTCCAGGTTTTTTCCGGTCATCTCTCCCATTCTTGAATATCGAGTCTCTCTCTTCTCATATCTCTATTCTTAAGACCTCTCTGTCTCTGTTCTGCTATTTCTCCTCTTCTCTCTTTCTCCTACCATCCCTCCGCTTGCAGTTAAGCAAGCATTTAAGAATAGCCAGGCCTGGGTGCTGGTCCTCAGGCTTCCCTGGGGCGAGGCAGCTCTCTGAGCTTTCCCTTCCTCCTCTATACTGGAGATGGTTCCAGATACCTTGCCACCTTGCCAAACCTTGCTGGTGATCACACTGATGGAACTTCTTTGGTAGAAGTGTTTTAGATACTCACAAATGTCCCTTCATTGACACTAGTAACTATGTCTACATGAATTTCTGTGCTTTAAGCATGACTCCAATGACTTTTTTCCTACTTCAGATAAATATTAATTGACATAGAGTAATAATAAACCAAGAACACTTTTTTCCATGTCAACAAAATTGGCTACAAAGCAGCATGAGTAAGGTTTCCACTTTTCATTAAAAAGTACAGATGTAGTTTTGAAGTCTGAAAATATTACTTTAAAATGTTCACAGCAGTTATCCTCGGGTTTTGAGTGACTTTTAATTTCCTATTATTAATTTTAAAATTAGGTAAGTAGAACATGTAACATTTTCCCCTCTGAAGGTGGGGGAAGAGGAGGGTGTCTGGTATGTGTTTTATGCCCTTGAGGGGCTCAAGATTTCAGCAGGAGAAACCAAGGATACCATACAAAGGACCCGAGCATGCGTGCCATGCAGCCGAGTGCCTGGGATAAAGCACACATGCGTCGAGGCAGAGAAGCCTGCAGCAAGTGCCTGGAATTTCACATGACTGCAAAGGACTTTGCAAAGTCACCTTCACTTTTCTGGAATTTTCAACTGGCTTCTCTTAGGTACCCAGCTTCTTATGCACCTACAGTGACACCTGCTAGATTCTTAGATTGATTCTTTTCTTTTTCCTTTTCTTTTGCTTTTTCTTTTTGTACTGGGAATTGAACCCAGGTGTGCTTAACTGATGAGCCACATCTCCAGCACTTTTTATTTATTTATTTTTTATTCTGATACAGGTTCTCCCTAAACTGCTTAGGGCCTAAGTTGCTGAGGCTGGCCTCAAACTTGCGATCCTCCTGTCTCAGTCTCCTAAGTCTCTGGGATTACAGGTATGTACCACCACACAGGTTCTTTCTATTTGGCAGTGCTCGGAATCAACCGCAGGGCTTGGTGCATGACAGACAAGTACTCTATCATGAGCTACAATCCCAGCCCTAATTTTTTTTTTTTTTTTTTTTTGGTACTGGGGATTGAACCCAGGGCTCTTAACCACTGAGTCACATCCCCAGCCCCTTCTTATATTTTATTTAGAGATAGGATCTCGCTGAGTTGCTTAGGTCCTCGCTAAGTTGCTGAGGCTGGCTTTGATTTTGTAATCATTCTGCCTCAGCCTCGTGAGCCACTGGGATTACAAGAGTGTGCCACTGTGCCCATCCCCAGTCCTAAATTTTTCAATTAAACTTCTCCTCACTCCCATCCCTCTTTCCCAAGCCAGGCTTCTTTGACATAGAAATCCATGCTATTTTCTCCTATCACTGTAGGCAAGGAGGTCTGCCCGCCCACCCCAGGCTCCGCAGAATGAAATGCCTCTGGGAGCTCATCCCTGCACTGGAGTGATCTGGTCTATGGTTTAGCTGAGAAATTCTGTCACTTTCCCTTCACTCCCAGTTCAGGGCCTATATCTTCTTACTCACTTTGTCCCTACTCTCTTCCTTAGGCTCAGAAATGAACCCCACAAACAAACATAGCAGAGCTGACCTGCCAGCCAGGTCCCTAGATATGTATATGGATCAGGGCCCCCTATCAACCTTGGATTGCCTGCCTACTTCTTCAATGTCAACTAAGAGAGATAAAAACTTTGTGAAAGCTACTGTATTTGAGGGTCAGTCACAGCAGCTTAGCCTATTATCAGCTAGTAACATTTCTATAAAGTGGCATCAGAGACAAAATAATAATTCTCCCACAATCCATCTCTCAGCAGATGCCCTTCTGCCTGGCTGGCTCTCTTCCCTCCCTCTTTTTTTGGGGGCGAGGGGTGTACCATGGATTGAACCCAGGGTGCTTAACCACTGAGCCACATCCTCAGCCCATTTTTTATATTTTATTTTGAGATAGGGCCTCACTAAGTTCTTTAGGGCCTCACTTAAGTAGCTGAGGCTGACCTTGAACTTGCAATTCTCCAGAGCCGGTGGGATCACAGGCATGTGCCACCACACCTGGCACTCTCCTTCATCTTAATGTAAATCTTCTCCTTCCTTCCTTTGCTCCTGAGATTTTTGAGTGCCTATTTAAAGACATCCCTTCCCCTTTACATTGTTTCTACCTATTTAAAGACATCCCTTCCCCTTTACATTGTTTCTACCTCTTTCTGACAATGAAATATGTCAACGAATCTCTAGAATGCATTTTCTTTATTGTTAGAAGTGTGTCTGGGTTCACTACCTAAAAAGTGGGGTCAACAGTCACAGCTGAGAGAAGACTGATGACTATATGCAGCCTGATGTTCTGGTTGGGACCCTTGGACAGAAAAAGGACTTCAGGTAAAAGCTAAGAAAATTTGAACCAAGTTTGGACTTCAGTTAACAATAATGTATCAATATTGATTATAACAAGTATAGGATACTAGAAGCTATTAGATGTCAATAATAGGGTAACCCAGGCATTATCTTCTGTATTATCTTTGGAAGTTTTCTATAAATCTTGAACTGCTCAAAAATGACAAGTTAAGGCTGGGCGCAGTGGTGCACACCTATAATCCTAGCAGTTCAGGAGGCCAAGGCAGGAAAATCGTGAGTTCAAAGCCAGACTCGCCAAAAGTGAGGTACTAAGCAACTCAGTGAGACACTACCTCTAAATAAAAATACAAAATAAGGCTGGGGATGTGGCTCAGTGGTCAAGCGCCCCTGAGTTCAATCCCTGGTATCCCCCAACCAAAAAAATTACAAGTTAAAAGAAGAAGAAATAGGAGTCTAGGTAGCTTTATAGACCACAAATGCATTATATAGAGCCCAAAACCTCACTGACAGATTAAACATTCCTATCACAGAGATATAGAGAAAAGGAGCAATGAGGTCTGATCTGGTTAGTGAGAAAACCTGATCAAGCTGATTTGTAAACTAAGTCTTAAAACTTGAGAGTTAAAGGTCAGGTATAACTTTGGACAAATAGAGCACATACATTTATCTGTTGTCCTTTGAAACCCCTTTAAAACAACAGAAAAGTTTTTGTTTCCTTCTTTCTTTTAAAAGGGTAAATACAAAGAGCAAAATGAGGGGGAGGCAGAGGAATGGCAGATAAAAGAGTGAACCATGTCTGGAAGCTGAGCAGTAGCCTAGTGAATGGGGGCAACCATCTCAACAGATCAGAGCTCCGTCCTCAGTGTGGCCGAGGGCACGGTAATGAAGTCAGGGGAGAAAGCAAAAAGGAGTTAAGGTGTGGGCTGCAGGAGACAGAGTCACCATGGTAGGACACCAGGTGGAGGGAGTCTCCAAGATGAGCCAGGTGGCAGGCTTGGAAATGACCAGTATGTGTGGAACAGGGGCAGAACTCCAATAAGAAAACCTGCCATTAAAAAAAAAAAAATTCAAGGACATGTATTGGCTCCAGGAAACAAACACACACAAAAGTACAAGAAAAGAAGTGACTATATTATTCTGCTAGACCAGTGGTAAAAAACATTTGTAATCGTGTAAGACAAAGACTGAATAATTGATTTAAATCTTTCCATTTGGTTCTAACTTTATCAGGAGACCCAGGGAAGGTAAAGTCATGTGAGAAGCATAACACTGAGTCCAATTCTTATGCAACAAAGAGTTGACAGGGGATAGACATAAGTGAAAGATGGTGGGGGCATGTTCTCTAAACTGGGAGGTGAACTGCAGAAGAGAAAACCAAAAGAATTGAGCCTGAGCCAGGTGCAGTGGTGTATGCCTGTAATCCCAGCACTTAGGGAGGCTGAGACAGGAGAATCGCGAGTTCAAAGCCAGCCTCAGCAATGGCAAGGCGCTAAGCAACTCAGTGAGACCCTGTCTCTACATAAAACACTAAATAGGGCTGAGGATATGGCTCAGTGGTTGAGTGTAGGAGCATCTCCATACCTTCCAACCCCTCCCTTGCATCCTTCCACATTCTATGCTAATAGACTGTGCTCTTGCCAAAGAGCACCCCTTTGTTTGTGACCTTTAGATCTGATTGGTCCAAGAGTGTATTTAAGCTTCTATAGTTTCTAGAATAAAGTGGTGTTCTTTGCTTCTCCTCGCCCTGGCTGTATCCCCTTTTGTCCTGGGTATTTCTGCGTCTTGCTGGGGCTAAGCAAATTTTTACTTACACCCCGGGCCTGGGGAGATTGGCTCCGTGATTCACCACCATCCAGAGAGAACCCATGTCATCTAACCCGGGGACCCTTTCTCCATCTCTCTTGGACTCCAACTTGTCGAGAAGCCATGTGGCCCTCTCCCCCCCGCCTTATTAAAGCGACAAATGGTGACCCTGACATGACGTGATTGGCTTCTCCACTCCTTTTCGCTCGGTGGGTAAGATTTCCTGTGGCGATTCCCCTGTTTGTCTTGCTGGTGAAGGTAACACTAGCTCGTTTTGTCAGTCTTTTGTGTTTGTCTTTGTGTGATAAAGTTAGCTCAGGGAATATCTACTTCCTGGTTTCTCTGATAGTTGTAAAGGGTCTGATCAGCCCTACTTTAACCATTTTCTTGTTCTTATCTCTCCTAGTGTTCTTCCTACTTTCGGGAGACTTTCCTCTTTCTTTGGCTGTCTATCTACGGCGGGCTGGTCCTGCCTTCTTCTCCCCTGCCTTTCTCTCCCAGCTCCTCAGAGGCCCCTGCTACCTCCGGGTATGCCTCCTGCCTCTTGGAATAAGCGGAGCCTCTGCTTGCCAAGCCTGCCTTCTCCCGAAGCGCAAACCTCACCCGGGAGCACGCAGCCCTTCCCTCACAGTGAGCTGCAACCCCTCTGCCCACTCCTCTCCTCTGCGTCACCGCCTTCTCTTCCAGCCAGAGGGGAAACACTTCACTGGGGCAAATGGCAAGCAGACTGGGTCTATGGAGAATTGTTCCCAGGCCCACAGCCAATCCCTGCCAAACGTATTTCCACTGCAGCCTGCCGCAACTGGCTCTGGGACAGCTGGAAAAGCCTACCAATAAAGATAGCCCACAGGCACCTAACTCCCCTTTCTCCTCCCTGCCTCCTACTCTCTAAGGAAAAGAAATTTTACAGGAAAAAGGGACACAGATCCAACTCCTGCCCAATGTTGCAGCCCCTGGCTGCAGCACTGCTCCCTTGGGGACAAACTCCTCCCATGGCACAATCGCTCGCCCTCCAATGGCAGCTTTCTCCTCCTTGCCTTGCAACCTTGGCAGGCAACAGGGCTCACATGCCAGGATAAGAACTTCAACAAGTGAATTTCTGCCACTAAGGAAGTTTGGTGGAATTATGGTGGAATCATTATTAATTCATGTACTTTGTATTCAGTTTTATACTAGGGAAGATATACCAATTATCTATTTACAGTTCATCACCTAATGCTTATGCAAAAAAGCAAACTATTTCAGCATATATAGTTAACTCATCAAGTATTCCTTCCAGCTTCTACACAGACACACACGCAAACACAGAGGTATACCTAAAATTTTAAAAATATCAATATGCAGCCATATATGCAAGATTTCTATGGTTATTTGGAAAAAACAAATTATATATCTCCTGGTCAATAGGAAATAAAGATATAAATAATTGCACATTAAAATTTTTGTAACTATCATTGGAATGATAAATAATTTCTCTCACTTAAATTGGCTGTCTGTTTAGCCTAAAACCTTACTGGCTCAGAATTAGATTCCTGCTTAACTTAACCCCTCTCCCAGAGTTGCTTTGAGCTACATTGCCAACCTAAATCTTCCTAAAGACTAAATATAATAATACTTTTAAAAGAATGTTGGCCTTAGAGATTTTCCTTGAGTCAGAACAGCAGCTTTTAAAACAACAGCAAAATGGAAGCACAATTAAATGGCACTGGCTTAATACTATTAATGTCTTTTAAAGTTTCTACCTTTAGATTATATATCTGACTTCAATAAATATTTTTGTATTCCACATGGGCAAAATTATATACTGCAATTCACACTGAGGTTACCTATAGCCACACCTCCTATGTACCTTTTGTATTGTTTTGTTGTTGTTTTATTTTAATGGGTTTGCACCTGGATGGTAAAACATTATTTGATTTTCAGTGTTTCTCATGTTATAACATTTATATAGAGGAACTGATCCATATAAATACTTTCCATGTTTTCTCCTCAGTGTTTAAAACACTAGTTATCATATGGTTCTCTCTTTCATCCCTAATGATTATGGCTCTCATGGCAGCTCTGGGCACCTCACCCTCCTAAATGGAGCAATGGCCTATTCTTGAGCCTAAGCTTTCAGCATTAAAGAACTTTGTCCACGAGCAACTAACCTTAGGTCATGTAGAGCCTTCAACTACAACATTTGATCCATGCATGCTCCTCTTGTGGCCCATTGTTACCACTGTGTCCACTCCAACCGCAGGGAGTCAACCCCTGTGGGTTAATACCCAATTCCTTATGGCAAATGGATGTCACTCATATCCCTACCTTTGGGAAATATAAATGTGTACATGTAATAATTGACACATACTCCTCCCTTGTATATGCTACTGCCCTTACAGGGGAGAAAGCAACCCATGTAATTAAGGCTCTGAAGCAAGCAATGCTATTCAAGGGTGTCCCATGGTCGATCAAAACAGACAATGGCCCAGCCTACATCTCCCTCAGATTAAAGGAACTTTTAACTTCCTGGGGAATTTCCCATACCAAAGGGATTTCCTGTAATCCTCAGGGACAAGCAATCATTGAGAGAACTAATTGCACTCTAAAGGAGATGCTTCAAAAACTTGATTCTACTGACAAGGGCCCTTCTTTGAGATTGTTAGATGCTTTATTTACCCTTAACTACCTCACTTTTGACAAACAAGGCCTTAATGCAGCAATCCGACACTGGGGTCCATTTACTTTCCCTACCCCTCTTCCCTCGGTGCAATGGAAAGACCTCTTAACCCTTCAATGGAAAGGCCCAGACCCTCTGCTCACACAAGGGTGAGGCTATGCTTGTGTCTTCCCCCCCACAGAGTCTAAGCCCCTTTGGATCCCAGCCAGGAATATTTGTCCAAGCCTCTCTGGAGAAGACAACCTGCCCCACCTAAAGTAAGAAGTCCCTTCTGTGAGTTCCTAAACCAAAACTAATATTGTCTTTTGACCCTTCTATTCTTCAAAAGGTATGGAGTAAATTATCAACTTTATTGGATCCATCCAATTGAGTTATCATTGGGCTCAGGGTTCTAAGCCTCCTTCTGGTTCTTTTCTTTGCCAAGCTAAACAAGCTCTCAGTTCATATCGCTAAGGAATCACAGGAACACAAGAAAAATTCTGCTACATGGATCGCAGCCCTCAAGAACATATGAGAAGCTTGTCCACCTCATCTTCGCCAGAGACACAAGGCTTCACAGCTTCAACCAATCCTAACCCTAACCCCTTCCCTTCCAACCCCTCCCAACCCCATCACCCTTTCTATTGGGAGAGAGTTCATTTTGGGGCATGTGCATACAGGCTGGCAGCCAATGATGGGTAAGATGCTCAGAGAAGCACGACCTAAGCCAGGTGCAGTCTTGTCTGCCCCTCCTCTTGTGCATGAGCTGTAATTGATGATGGGTAAGTTACTCAGAGGAGTACAACCTAAGACAGATTACAGCCTCGTTAGCGCCCCCCCGCCCATCACATACAGCATGTAAGAGTCTGGAAAATCCAGTGGAATGATTCTCTCCCATGCGGAGATTATCACAGAGCCCTCCAACATGCTTGCTTATGGGCCATACAGGCACCACTGAAATTTCAAATAAAAGTAAAAAAGAGGATATGTAGGAGCATCTCCATACCTTCCAACCCCTCCCTTCCATCCTTCCACATTCTATGCTAATAGATTGTGCTCTTGCCAAAGAGCACCCCTTTGTTTGTGACCTTTGGATCTGATTGGTCCTAGAGTGTACTAAGCTTCTATAGTTTCTAGAATAAAGTGATGTTCTTTGCTTCTCTTCGCCCTGGCTGTATCCCCTTTTGTCCCAGGTATTTCTGCGTCTTGCTGGGGTGAAGCAAATTTTTACCTACACCTCGGGGCCTGGGGAGATTGGCTCCGCAAATCGCTACCATCCAGAGGGACTCCATATCGTCTAACTCGGGGACCCTTTCTCCATCTCTCTGGACCAACTCGTCAAGAAGCCACATGGCCCTTCCCCCCCTCTTCTTATTAAAGTGACAGTTGAGTGCCCCTGAGTTTAATCTCCAGCACCAAGAAAAAAAAAGTTGAGCCTGTTTTTTTTTCTAGGGAGAGAGGTAGTACTAGCAGGGCCAGGTCAGGGAAGGGATGTCTTAAAGCATGACCTGTATAACTATAAAAATAATAGTTGTTAAAGAATATGATAGTAGGAAGAGTTAATCAAAAGCTAATTGCCTCAATGTGGTGGGCTGAAGTGTGCCTAGCTAAATTCATACATTGAAGTCCTAACTGCTGGGACCTCAAAATGTGACTGTATTTGTAGATGTCTTTAAAGGGGAATTAAATTAAAATGAGGTCATCAGGGTGGCCCTCATCCAGTATGACTGGTGTCCTAATAAGAAGAGAAAATTAGGGCACAGACACACAGACACAGACACAGACACACACACACCGGGAAGACCACGTGAGGTCATGGGAGAAGGTGGCCATCTGCAAACCAGGAGAGAGGTCCAGGACAAACAACTCTCTGCAAACCTTCCTCTTAAACTTCCAGTCTCCAAAACTGTGGGGAAATAAATCTGTTGCAAAAGTCTGCAGTCCTCTGTTACAGCAATCCAAGCAGATAGATTAGGCCATAAAGCTGCAGCATGGTCCTGATGCTCAGCCTGGGGACAAGGCTTTCTAGGGTCTTGGCCTCAGGTGCCACAGCTTAGCTGAACCCTGATTCTCTCACTACACTACACCAACATGGCTAAAGGGGTCCTTCACCTTATTGTGGCCTCAGGCAACTAAGTGTGGGTGCAGAGGTTGATGTCTCTGAGCACAGTGAGGGTCAGGTTGTGGCTGAGTTCCCCATGTAGCACAGATATACCAGGCTTTCATGCAGCACAACGTACCATCGTTACCCCTTTGCAGAAACTGTTTTTTTGATTTGTTTTGGTTTTGTTTTTGCCTTCTGGCCATATTCTGGAAGGCACAGGGATACGGTGTGCAAGAGGATTTTGTGGAAAGCCAACTGTTTGGAGGCGTTTGTCTTCCTTTTTGGCAGAGGCTGAGTTTATCTTGTTACAGATATATCTATGTCATTCGGAGTGAATAATGTTCCTATGAAATTTCTTGATCTTCCAAGTGAACAACCAGACTATACAAACCTCTATACTGAAGAAGAATGGGAGTCTCATAGAAAGTTCAGTCACATCATGGAAATTTGACCACTTTCATGACTCCATACATTGGAAACCAAAAACAAGGAAACTTCTCCAACTCTAGTAAAAGTATTGTTTCCTGTACTTTTTTTTTTTTTTTTTTTTTGAAAAGGGAGTAGTAACAAGCACTTAGACTAACAAGCACTTAGACTGACCAGCACTTAGACTGACCAGTTGTTCTAGTGCAGTTTTGGCCTCAGAGTGTGCATTTGTGTGTGGGTGTGAATTTGTGTGTTTTTTCCCTTAATTCTTGTTATGCTGTCTCCCATTAATAGGGGAGATGGAGTTATACTTCCAGACTGTTTGCACTTGTTGTAAGCACTGGAGGTGTCTCCCTGGGAATCCCCTTAGGGTTGTAAATTCACCAGAAGAGAGAGAACAGATTCCTTACCCACCCAAGCTCCATGCTTCACACACTGTGAGCGTTCACAGAAAAGGAGCCAGAGGCAGGAAGTTAGCCATAGCAATGTCTTTTGGTTTTGTGGATCTGCTGAAATGTACTGATATGGTAGTTTCTGCTATTTTTGTTGGTTGTTTTTCACTTTATTTCCCTGAATTTGAAGGCTTCACATTTTCTAACAAGGTTGTGTGTGTGACTGTTTTCATGAACGGCCCCACAAGAGTGCTTCTCAGTTATCACGGCAGGGATGGCTTTCTTTCTCATTGCTGATGGGCCAACACATACCTAGTCTTACATACAGCTCTAGCCACAGTGGCAGCCAAGTACACATAGGTGTGCCTTTATTTTTCTTGATGATCCTCCTATTCATTGCAATAACAGGGACCCAGGGATTGTGCAAGGTAGACGGCTTGCCTTTATTTGCAGAGAACAGAATCCTGCCTCATTTACACGTGAGATTGTTTAAGAAGACAAAGTAGCTAGCAGCTCAAACTCATTGTTATATACGTCTCTGGCAACGTGTTGTAGAAAAAATAGATTTTTCAGTTTCACATGCATAATAAAAACAAAAAAAATCAATTCCTCCAAAAATTTGAAATGTATCTTCTACATGCTTGTATTAGCTTTTTGTCACTGTGACAAAACACCTGAGAAAATCAACTTAGAGAAGAAATGATTTGTTTTGGCTCATGGCTCAGTCCATCATTGATCAGCTGGCTCTATTGTTTCTGGGATGTGGTGAGGCAAAACATCATGGGAGAAGGGCATAGTGGATAAAAACTGCTAACCAGATGGTAGTCAGAAATGAGAATGAGAGAGAGAGAGAGCGTGCCAGAGAGCAAGGAGAGGCTAGGGACAAGATAGGCCCTTCTAGAACAGGCCCCACTGAACTACTGCCTCCAACAAGCCACACTCCCACAGTGTCCACCCACTCTCAATAGACAACTCAATTATGAACTCACCAATGAGTGAACCCATCACTGAGGTCAGAGCCCTCACTATCCAATCGCTTCTCCAAGTCCTGTCTCTGAACACTGATGCATTGGGGACCAAGTCTTCAACATGTGAGCCTTTGGGGCGTTACTAGAGATCCAAATCACAACACTTGGTTTCTTCATTTGCACAACTAATGACTTCAATGGATTCATTTCACAATTCTAGGAAGTTCCTACCCATTGGAAGAATGCACTTGCTTTACATATCTCAAGGAATTTAGCTGATGAAGTCTGTTGAACAAACCAGGAAGTAAAATGCTAATGTTCCAGAAGTGTATGTAACTTCTTTGTTAAATACAGTATTATGTCATATTGAATAAGTATATTCAAGAGCTCATTAAAGTAAATAACAGTATCTTATGGATGACATGCTAAAATATATGGTCTGTAATAGGCATAGTCTATACTATTGAGTTTTGTGGAATACTGAAAATTAACATCATGGAAAAATAGCTTCATATAAGCATGTTCATGCAAATCTGATGGGGTTTAAAAAGAAATTAATCCTTGAGACAGAATTTCTTGTTGATTTATTCTCCATTATCTATAATATCCTTTCAGAAAATTTCATAGTATTAAATGGCCTGCATTATAAACCTGTAACTATCCCCTGATGTTCCAGCATAGTGCACAGTTGAAACTATTTCATATTGCTATAAACTTGGTCTGATAAAGCTTTGTTCCACTGAGAGGTTAAAAGAATTGTTCACTTTTCAATTAAGTATTTTTTGTGGTTTAAATTGAATATAATTATTTTCATCTAAAATGCATTTTTTTGTAGCTGTAAATCAAATATCTTTAGAAAATGCTGTCTTTTTGTCTAATTATCAATTAGATTGGAGATTTAGGGATTTCCTGGGAAAGCTGTGCTGTTATCATACTCAGGATGGAAGATCACTTTTCATGCTTCTGCCTGCCTCCCAAACACTGGACTTCTGCCTCACTGGCCTTTTGTTTCCTGCCTCACCTACCCTGCCCAGCTGATTTCTAGGACTTTCTTCTAGGCTGAAATGGACCCTCTCTCTCTTCCCCTAAAAGCATCAGCCCCTTTCCCAGGACTCCCCATGTCCTCCAAAACAGGAACCAACGGCTTTTGATTTGCAAATCCTCACAATGGCCAACCTCCCATGACAATTCACCCCCAGAGAGCCCACATCAAGAGAATGAAGTCAAACATAGTCTTCAAAATCACCAAACCAAATGCAAGTAAATCCCCACAAAGTAAAGAGGAACAGTTGTATGATAGAGGCACAGAGCACCAAAGACCAAACATTTATCTCTCAAAACATCAGCAACAGTGTGAGCTCCATTGGCCAAAGAAGCCCAACTACAAGAGACAGTCCCTCAGGTCACTCTCAGAATGTCCACTACCCCAGAAACCAACACACAGGCTCAGGCTACTGTTATTTTTCATGATCTATAATGCTAAGGTGCCCTTATGCCTGAAATTCTGCAAATGAAGTTTCAGTTTTTTGTTGTTGTTGTTTTTTCCAGTAAAGAGTTGTTTTCTGAGAGAGAAAAACGATGCCTTGGATCCTTTCTTCAGTTCAGGGCTCACCCCTGAGCTGAAAATGATGCTCATTATTTCATACACCTTCTGGCATTGCCTTGTTACAAGGCAATCCATTCTCAAGCTGTATCTCCAAACTCCCTGATTCTTTAGAGTAACTTTGGTCCCAAGACTTGGAAAAACAGCTCAGCTAAGAAAAGATTCCTGAACAACTTTAAAAAAAAAGTTAAGAAGAAACACAAAGCAATTAAAGCTTTAATGTTTCATGACCCATGTCTCTATAAATGTAAGTGACTAATAGACACCATGAAATATTAATCAAATCAGTAATTCAGGATTATATCTGATGCCAAATTGCTCCCTGTCATCAATGAAAAAAGCTATCAGGCAGCAATTTCTGCAAACAAACATGAGCTTCCTAAGGTCCCAACAGGGAGTAAGATTACACGTGAGGCCTCATTTCTTGTAAGGACCAGCCTGGAATGGACTGGAAGTTGGCAGTGCACCCAGGGGCAGGACAGAAAGGAGAATTACACAGGGGGACATGGGACAGACCTAATGAAATCTGCCAGAGGCTGCTGTCTGAGGAGTGGATGCTTTATAGGGGCACAACTCCCCAGAATTAAACTCTAGGGGCTCCTGAATTCATGTATTTGTGGATTATAGCAGAGGAAAGACCCTGCTGGGGATTGTACTTTTATTATTTCCTTTTCTTCAGTAAAGTAGGTCACAGGCCATATCATAGTACACAAATGCTATGAACAGTCTCAGAGGCAGGAGAATATCCTTTTGAAAGGCTGTCACTCTGGAAGTCATGGGACATGGCTTCCCATAGCAGAGTCAGCTGTCATGGGAGAATGGAGAGCTCACCTAGAGGAAGGAAACCAGAGGTTCTGTTACAATAAGAGCTTAAAGAACCAACTTAAGCCCTGAGAAGAGGCTAATCACTGCACCAGCATTTTGGGATCAGAGATTGGAGACCCCTTGGGTGACTCAGTGCCAAAGGTATGTCATTATCCTTTTGGGAACTACTATATCCTAGACAGGCTTCCCAGTCAGCAAAAGGAGCTAAACAGCATTGTCATCAAGAGACTGACTAATTATTTTAGTCCATTTCATATTGCTATAACAAAATACCTGAGGCTAGGGGACTTATTAAGCAAAGAGGTTTATTTGACTTGTGATTGGCAGGAATGTCCAAACAACTTGATGATGGCATTTTGGCAAGTTTTTCCTGGCTATGTCACATCATGACAGAGAAGAGGAACTGGCTGTGTGCAAAAGAAAACAAGTATTATGGGGTGGCTAGCTTTATAATAACCCACACTCTCAAGAACTAAGAAGTCTCTCTATAAGACCCAAACCACTTCTAGATTCCACCATCAATCCATTCATGAGTGTGAAAACCTCATAACCCAATTACCTTCTGCTAGGCTGTACCTCCTAAAGGCTCCACCACCTCAACACTGAGGACCAAACTTGTAGCACATGATTTTGGGGAATTATCACATCTGAACCACAGCCCCAGTCTTCAACAGTCACACCATGTGTCAGAGATTACTAGAACTGAGCAGATGCACTCTGGTTCTCTCTTCTAGTGGTGTATGAGAGGGGGTCAGTTAGAGCCAACCCACTTTGAGGGCATCTGGCTCCCTGGAGCCCCTGGACAACTAGGAATGGAGTGGGGTATGAGGACCCAATAGAGAAATGCTGATTTCTAACCATAAAGAATGCAATATGACTATTTTGTAACAGGAATTATCTGCCAACTCAACCTTCCTTCTCTGGAAATCTTTCCTTAGAATAAAAACACTTTCTGTAAGAGTACACCTCCCATGTCAGAGACTTGAAGTACCAAGAACTTGCTCTCCCAGATTTCCCTAGTATGTGATTCCATTTGGGCCAATGAGACCAAGAAGTAGTTTACTAGAAGCCTGAGGGGCTTTTTTCCTTTGGATTAGAAGAGCGGAATAGGAAAAGAGGATTTACCTCTATCTTCCTGTCTTGGACACAGTTTGAATGAAGACATGACATTTGCAACCATGGTAGCAATATTGTGACCATGAGTAGGCCAGGAGAATCAAATGCAAGACAATCTAGAAGTCTGATATTGTCCAAGTCACCAAATGTACCTTAGCATCACCAACTTCAGGGCTTGCTGTTAGGCAGGGAAAATATTTTCTCCTTTTATAAGTTTCTTTTGATTGCATTTGAGAACATTTCTATCAATTAGTAATGTCGTTGGTTGTAAATGACAGAAAACCTTATTAACCCTGAGTTAAATCACAGGGACATATACTGCTTACTTAATAGGAAATATAAAGTAGATGGTCCCAAAGTTGGTTCAGTAGTTCAGCAAGGTCATCAATAACCCAGACTCTTGCCATATTTCTTCAGTGGGTTTTGACCTCTGTTCGTCACCTCATGGTTACAGAATGACTGCTGTATCTCTAAGCATTTTATCCTGGCATAGGATAGTAATGGAAGAATTGACTAGGAAGAAAACTTTCTCCTCAACCGCTTCTCTGTTATCTGGGGAGAAAAATTTTCCCAGTATCCCATAGGAGAGTTCTCCCTTGCATCCCATTGGCCAATATTGGGTCACATGACCATCTATTGACCAATCAATGACAAAGAGGAATGAGACTGCTACTCCTGGCTTCAACCAAGCTGTCCTGGGCGTCTGTTCTTCCTCGGAGTCTCACTTCCTCTCCTTTTTCAGCATGCCCACTGCCCTTGCTTACAGCCCTTGATGACACTCTATTCTTTAGGTTACTGTCAAAGAACAAAAAATGTTTTTTCATTCTTCGATCTTCCCTCTGTTAGTTGGGCCCAATAAAGATTTTTGTGTTCCCCAATGCTATTTTTAATGTTTGTGGGGGACATCCAAAATATTAAAGACAAATGAACAAACAAAAAACATCATTTGGGGGTTGGGGCTGGAGCTCAGTGGCAAAGCACTTGCCTTGCATGCGTGAGCTACTGGGTTTAATCCTTAGCACCACATAAAAATAGAGGCGTTCTGTCCATCTCTAACTACAAAAATATTTTTTAAAAAAAAATACCTTCAGCTGCTACCTCCACTACTTCTCTCTGGAGAGCAGCAGCTCTTTACTGGGGCTCACTTGCACACAGCCCCCGTGAGACTTTTGGCAATGTTAGAAGCATTTTTGGTTTTCACCACTGGGGAGAAGGGCTGGTAGTAGTGCTGTTGGCCTTTGGCGAGAGGCCAAGGATGCTCCTAAATACCCTACCATGCACAAGACAGCCCTCTACAAAAAGGAATTATCCAGACCCAAATGTCAGCAATGCCAAGGTCCAAAAACCTGGCCCTAGAAAATGAGACTGAGTTGAGAGCAATCTTTCCTCCTTTCCTTAATGTCATCTTGCTTTTTCTCCAGGCCCTTATGAGGAAGAAGAATGTCCATATTCTACACCTCACTCCAAGGACATGAACTTGCCCCTGGGCAATAGCAAGGACCAAATAAACACCAGGAAGGAAGCTGTGAGCAACTGTGTGGGTTCACTCATGAAATGAACCCAATCTCCTCTGAATCTGTTTTCACCTTTGGAAAAATTGCAACAAAGCCTTGAATGACTTTTATACAAAATTACAAAGAATTGCAACACCAGCTGCAGGGTCATCTCCAGAGGCTCTGGTGTGAGAGAGAGGCTCCCTGGAGGGATGTGGCAGATCCAGCTCTTTGCTGCTGAACTTTGCAAGTGAGTGAGAGGGTAACTGAGAAGTCTTCTGAAAAGCACCCCTTCTGCACAACTTTAATGTGGGCATAGTGTGCTCTCTTCCTGTCCACTTTCATTTTATTTGCACTAGACTCAAGTGAGAAGTAAACATGATCTTCACTTCAGATTTTCTTTTCCTATAGTCTATCTTGCTAGTCTTACCCCATTTTCATACAAAGAGAGTGGCAGAGACCAAGAAGTAAAGGAATGGAAAGGGATCAAGCACACACTTAAGCAGGGTGTTCTTCTTGTCCCGCTGGAGTTGCTATTTTGGGAAAGTTTCAGTTTTCTCCTACAGCTGCCATTCCACTTGAAGTCTGTCAAAACTAAGATGTAGCTTTGTCTATTGTTATAAAGAGTTTCCCATCTTGATACATTGTTTTAAGTAATTTAGAAATTTTACTCTTCTGTTATCTTTTGGGTGGGTATTCTAAGGCTAGCAAGGTAGATCAAAAGTGTCCAGAACTCAAGATCCTTGGCTTCACCATGTTTAACATAGAGCTTCTACTTCATGGTCAAGAATGGCTACACCATTTCCCACCATCACACCCATATTCCAATCAACAGAAATAGACAAAGAATATAGAATATTCCTCTTATCTTTAAGAAACATCACCTGAAAGTTGAATCATTGCTTTAGATGTACCTGGGCAGAACTCAAGTCACTCTGCTACATTAAGCTACTAGGTTTGATGGCTAGGAAACGCTGTCTTTGAGGAGGCTGTGTGCTGGCTGAAATTGCAAAGTTCTATTACAAAAGTTCTCTTCCTAAAGTGCTTGCCAAGAGTCAAGCTGTGTTGGATTTTACAAGAGTTATTTTATTTAATCCTCATAATGAAGATAAATACTTTTTTAATCTACATTTTACAAACGGAGAAACTGAGGCCCAGAAAGCCCCACCCCCATCCCAACAGACCCTGCCTCTTGTGCTTTGTTATGGGAGTGCTGAGGAGAGGTGGTGAGATGAGGAAGCAGGAGGGAGGGGAGCCCAGCTGGGGCACCTTCCACACACACTCCAGCTCCAGCCTGGACCTTTGAGAAGTTGTCCGGTGGCTTGAGAATTGAGCATCCACACTCCCAGGCCAGTCAGGAGTTGGTGTGGCCCTGGAGGAGACTAAGCTCCCAGGTACCCTCAGCCGGCTGCACCTGCCACCCAATCAGCTCCAGCAGCCCCTGGCACTCTCTGCCCCGGGTCCCAGAGGGTCACAGGGACCAGCCCTAAGGAACTCAGCTCAGGAGCTGAGGTCAGCCACACAGAACCCAAAGAGCCCAACCCTCACCCTCCACCCTCTCCCCTCCCAGGAGGTTCCAACTTTTTTTTTTTTTGGTACCAAGGATTGAACCCAAGCATGCTCAACCACTGAGCTACATCCCCAGCCTTTTTCTTTTTTTTTCTTTTTATTTTGAGACAGCGTCTCTTTAAGCAGCTCAGGGACTCGCTAAATTACCCAGACTGTCTTTGAACTTGTGATCCTCCTGCTTCAGCCTCCCAAGCTGCTGGGATTACAGACATGCACCACTACACCCAGTAGGAGGTTCTAACTCAATTCTCTAGATCAAAAGCCTCCAGATAAGAACATCTGTTACCTTGGAGTGAAAGGTATAGCAAAAGGTAGAGAATTGGCCCTATTGGCTCCTAAGAATGTTCTCTTCTCTTCCACCATCAGCCCAATCTAAGCAGACGTGATTTGGCTGCAAGACTAACGTGAGTTTTGGGAATCCTCACCCTCTTCCCACCACCCTACATGAGAACAGAAGGATAAAAATGGTTTGTCCTGATTGGAAAATTACTTGGAGACCCGAGGCAGCAGATTTCCCTCAGGACAAAACATAACCTTCCCTCTCCAGACCAAATGGTCAGGCTTGTCCTGGCCCAGGTGCTGTGAGGGGACCAGCCTCTGAGAGGAGTTAAAGGAAAACCCCAATAACCTTTAACCTGAGATTTCTTGGCCAGCTATAATTTCAGAATCTTCCACATTTTAGAAAGACATGCCATGTCTCACACAGTGTTGGTAGGTTCTGGGCAGCACCCTGAAATGAATCACATTCATATTTCTTTCATGGAATATTCTCATCAAGTGGGATAAAGGTTGTAAAGAGCCTCATGTCAATCCAGGTCAGGTTTTGCTACCAAATTAGGTATGTCTAGCTTCGGGGTTTCAGAATTGTTTTTCTTTTCTCTAACTTTATTTAGGAAAACAAATCTAGGTCCTAATGCCACCTCATGCTGTGTCCCACCCCTATAATTTAAAAGTCCTGGAGACAGTTGAAGGGATGGGAAAGAGGGTGGGCAGGGAAGGGAGGAAAGTGCTCCTCAGGACAGTGCTGCAGTACCCTCGGCCCTGCCCAGTCCCCAGAGACCATAGCGTGGGAGGAGGAGGCTGCAGCTCTGCTGGGCCCTCCTGTGCCATTGTGGATCTCCATGCACAGGTGGGCCAGCACTGTGGACTCCGCGTAGCTCGCCAAGAACAGGTGATCAGGTAAGTAGGCAGCCGCCTCTTTGTTAAAACAGTCTCTGAGTTCAGGAGGATCGGTGGGCTCTTGATGGTCCACAGTATGTGTCAGAGGCTCAGCTATTCAGTCCCTCCTGAGCACACTGATGCAGATCTCACCTTGGTGCCCAGGTCAGCATTACATGAAGTGAAATAAGCCAAATTCAGAAGGTCAAGGGTCATGTTTTCTCATATGTGGAATCTAGAGAGGAAAAGAAAAGGGGCAAGGGGTCTCATGAAAATCAAAGGGAGATCAGTAGAGGAAAGAGACCAGAGGGTGGGAAGTGTAGCGGGAGGGAAAAGTGCTAGGAAATGATATTGGCCACATTATATTGTTTTATTGTGCATGTACAAATATGTGACAGCAAATCCCATCATTAGGTACAGCTATAATGCACCAATTTAAAAAAAATGTGGAAAGAAAACAGAAGACTATGGTCAGGAAGTAACCCTTGGGTGGGGAGGCAGGGAAATCCTACCCCAACGAGTTTCCTCCAGTACAGTGGGGCTCCCTTCAGGGCATTTCACCTTGATCTCCAGGCAGGTGAGGTCCTCCTCCTTGAGGAAGAACTCAGTGCTGTTGGGCTGATGAGTGGTAGCACTGCCACCTCCTAGTCTACCAGGTGGATGAAGGGGGTAGAGCAGCATCTTGGGTTGAGTTCACAACTATGGCCCTTCCTGTGCTCTTGAGGAGGCCAGCTGGTGGGGCACTCCGCTCCCAGATGCCACCAAACTGCACTCAATACTCTACCCTGGTCCTGCTGCAGTGAGAGGGAGGTCTGGGGATTTGGAATCACTACAAGGAATCAAGGATCTGTAGGTTGTATTTAAGGATCCTCTGCGTGTGTAAATCCTCTCCAGATGCATCTGATGGGGATGATGGGCAGCAGACCCAAGGCAGGGAAGCCTCTTTACCCAGAATCCTCACAGCAGTGCCGGACGAGGAAACTCTGCTCCCTGGGCATTTCTGGGACACAGGACAGAGGGGCCAGGGGTGCTGAGTTCTCTTGCTGGTTGCTTCACAGAGCTGTATGCATGTCCTTAGGGAAGGTGCTGCACCTCCCTGGTCCACTAACTGGGAAGGGCAGAAGAGGAAGTGCCCCAGGCCGGGTAGTCCTGTGCAGCTGAGGTCCTTGATGAGGCTGTGGGGACCTCTCATCCAGGGCTGAGCCTCCATAACCTCTGAACCTTGGGGAGGGACCCCACCATGTCATTCTCTATAAATGTGGAGTCTAGGTCCGACTACCTGGGTCAGAGTCTGCTCCATTATGCACCAGCTCTGCTTGGACCTGATAACTTAGGTAAGACTTAGTTTTCTTACCTGAATAATGAGGCCTCTGACTTCACATGGCCTTGTCCCCACATCTCTATGTATCCAATCTTTTTTTTTTCATATTTAATTTATTTATTTGTTCTATTTAGGTTTACATGATATCAAAGTACAATCTGATTCATTGTACACAGATGGAGGATAACATTCGTTTCTCTGGTTGTAAGTGATATAGAATCACAACATACCTGCAGTCATACATAAAGCTAGGGCTATGATGGCCATCGTATTCCACCGTCTTTACTGTCCCCATGCCCTCTCCCCCCTTACACCCCTGTGTGTGTATCCAATCTTTCTTCTTTCTTTTCTGAGGACGCCAGTCATTGGATTTAGGACATCCCCTCCCCCCTCTAAATCACCCAGAATAATCTCATCTTGAGATCCTTTACTTACATCTATAAAGGCTCTATTTCATCATATTCACAGTATCATAGGTTAGGACTTGGACATGTCTGTTTGGGGATACATTTCAACCAACTGCATGACTAGACAAAGTTCCCAGGGTTGGAAGAGTAACATACACCAGTGTCCACTCACGTGTGATGGTAGGGTTTTTCATGGACCCCTAGAGGAGACCCCTGATGAGAGTCACTTATGGTTTAGATATGAAATGTGCCCCAAAGACTCATGTGTTGAAGACTTGGTCTCCAGTGCAGCAATGTTCAGAGGTGGGGTGCTAGGTAATGATTGGATCATGAGGGTTCTGAACTCATCTGTGGATTAATCCATTTGATGAATTAAGACTTTGAATGGACCATTGGTAGGTGGTAGAAACTGTATGCGGTGAGGCCTAGTTGAAGGGAGTGAGTCCTTGGGCATATGCCTCTGGGGACTATAGCTTTCCCTAGCTCCTTTTTTCTCTGCTTTCTGCCACCAAGAGGTAAGTAGCTTTCCTCTGCTGTGTGCTTCCGCCATGATGCTCTGCCTCCCACAGGCCAAGAGCAAAATAGTCAGCAAGCCATGGACTGAAACCTCTGCAACCATGAGCCAAAACAAATTTTTCCTTTTTTAAATTGTTACGTCAGAGATTTGGTTGCAGTGATGAAAAGCTGACTAATTTAGTCAGTTAGAAAGGGGCACTGTGAAATGATGGAATAGTGTAGAAAGAGAGGATTTTAGACTCAGGCAGATCTGGCTGTGAGCCCTAAATATTGAGCAAGTTTACTTTACCAACGTACGAAGTAGTTCCCTTTTCTCTAAAATGGGCATGATAAGTCCTACCTCAGGTGTTTTCCTAAAGAATAAAGACAACGAGTTTACAGTGTCTAGTCCATAAATCTCCATGGATTTCCCTCCCCTCCCCATGTTTCCTTTGGTCTCACTACATGAACTTAGTGAGAACCTTGAATCCTCTTTGAAACCAGCAGCAATAAATGGCTCGCTTATCATTAGAGTCCTTCAGTGCCAGTCACAGCAGGATTCCTGTCACCTATGGGGCCTTCCCACATGCCAGGTGGTCTGTAAGACCCAAATCTGCATTTAAATAAATGCACACAGGAAAGTTTTGCTGTTCAGACCCGGCAGAGCTCAGGACCTGGACAGTTTCCCTTGTCCTTTGAGGTAAGAGATCTGTACCATTGCAAAGCCAAGGCTGGATGGAAAGCCCCAGCTTGGGCTCCACCAGTGTGCCTTTCTCATTGGTCACTAATAACTATATGGGTACCTGCTTTGTTTTCTGGGACATCAGAGACTTTCTTTTCCTGGCCCATTCTTGCAGTGCAGGATAGGATTTCTGTCTTTGTAGGAGGTGATAGAACATCCATCTGTGCTCCAGGAACAACAACATTTTTATTCTTCAGCAAATAATTTCATTCTTCAGCAGCAAAAGCAATTTTTTTTTTCTATGCTGCAGCTTGCGTGCTTGAGTTTTTTGTCATGAGATCCCAAGGAACGCAGCGAGACAGCCATTTTTGCCATCTGAGGGGCTGGGTAAATGGCCTTTAGCTCCACAGCCTCTGAGGAAACCCTGCTTCTACTCCATCTGTGGAAGGGAGTTAGCCACAGTCTTCCAAAGACAAAGGGAACCTCCATGTGGAAGGACAGGAGGCCCATTTCCCCCACTCAGCCTTCTGGGCTCCTCCTCATTCCTTGTTCCTGAACCCGATTCTCCATGAAGTCAGGCAGGTTCCCGCTTGCCCTTTCTTTCTCTTCCCCTGGCCAGCTCTGAGTGGGTGGGGTGGTGAAATACCGAGGACAGCATCAAGAGCATCTAGCTTGGCTATTTAGTGTTTCTGAGGCACTAAGCAGTGTCTTTGGTGTGCTATTCCAGTTAACTCTGACCCTGTATCAGAGAGGGGGGAAACATGCACAGAGAGGTCAAGGATGGGCTGCAGGGCACCAAGGTGGTGACCAGCAACAGTGCCACTGAGAGGGGCGGGGGCACTGGACACCAGCACTGCTTTACTTATCAACTTGGAGGAACCAGAGAGGGTTCAACAGGAAATGGAAAAGGGAAGGGCAGAAAAGTGTGTCCCCTCAAGGACCCCACATTATCATGACGATAGGGCTCTAGCTGCCGGTCTGTCCTGACCCCTGAAGCCAGGCAGAGGGCTTGGGAGTTTGTCTGTCTGCAATGCTCCAAAGCTTTGGAGTCCCAATTAGAACACAGGAATTGGGTCAGAACACAGCTAAACAGACCTCACCATCACTGCTCAGCACACACACGCCCTCCTCGGCTGGTCCTCCCAAATTCTCCTGGGTTTCAGCATAAAGGAGCTCTGACAAGGTAGACAGATCTAGGCCCCAGAATCAATCTATAAACTGCACCATATGGGTCTAAACTCTGCCTGGAATGGCCCCCGACTCTCATTCTCCCATCCCTTCTCTGTGCCCACAGCATGGTCAGCTGACTTTCCTGATTGTAGATATGCATCAGTTCAGTGGTTTGATAGGACTGCATATTGCCAGGACATCTGGCCATTCATTATGTTGCAAAATTACTGTATCCATCTTCTACTGCCTAGGGAGCTTCACAATGGTATCTTATTGCTTTGATGATTTCCCTCCCCCTGCTGGCCCCTCTTCATCCATATGAGAACAGAAAGAGTGTGTGGTCACACTCCCCTGAGCTCTCCTCCAGCTTCACATTTTTGGTTTTTTCAGAGGCAGGATTCCCAGGGTTGAAACCAGATGGACTGTCCAAGGGGCCTGCATATCCACTCCTAGTCCATCCATTGACTAATTTCTCCTGGTCCAGGCTGGTCAGTGAGATTCTGAGAGTCTCTGTTCTCAAAGGGCTCGGTGGAGGAGAAAGACACACAAAAGGGGAAAGGGGAGTAAAATCAGGTCCCGCCTTTTCCCCAGGAGATTTTGGGGTAACTTAATCATAGTAGAAATTTTTAGGAAGGGAACATCAATAAATGTTAGCAATTAATGTTAATTATGGTTGAGTCATGGGATTATCTGAATCACTTGGTGGTTATTTTCCCCCATGGCAATTGCAATGCCTTTAATGGAAATGTGATTTTATTTCACTCTCAAATCCTCAGAGTCAATATGCTAAGGAAACATGCATAGTGGCATCTATCTGTTAAAAAACACCATCAGCAATATATAACAAGAATAAATGACCATTCCTAAGGACATTTGGGGTTAAGATTAAGTCCTTAACAATGTAGCAATTGTCAGTAAAGGCTGAAGCTCAGAGAAATTCTACCAGTCATTTGACACAAATTAATAGTCCAGCCTTCTCAGTTGAACTTAAGTTCACAGATCAAAAGATTTCCAGTTCTGTGGTAACTATTGCTTCTTTGGACTCTTTTTATTCCTCTCCAAAATAAGGACAATCAAATGATCATTTGTTTTCTTCACTCCAATGATGAGAGGTAGTACAGCCATCTGCAGGAATAGATGGCCCATCCACTCTGGGCTTCCATATTTACCTCCTGCCTACCAGTGGGCATCACCTGCAAGGCTCAGAGCTGCCAATGCAGTGACTCAGTCAGCAGGAAGAGGCTGAGCACAGGAAGTGGCCAGACTGGCCACGGAGAGGGAAGATCCATGTGGATAGAAGACCAGTGTGCAGATGGGGGAGATGAAGTCACAGAAAGCATATGTGGTTGTAGGCAACCTCATGGCTCCAGGTCCAGAGTTACCAATCTATCTCTCAGCCCTGAGTGAGCTCATGCTTATTGGCTAATGAGATGGACATTGCTATGCTAGATCTGTGTGAGCCCCTGGGAAGAACACCACTGGCTATTCCTAAGAAGCTTTCAATCAAGACAGACAAAGTCCATGATGGAGGTGCAGTAGGGGGCTTCAGCATATGGCTGGGTAAATAGTACCAGGCCCCATCCTCCATCACATGCAGCATAACAGTCTCACCTGGTCTTGTTAATTCCCCACACACTGCCCCACTCTCAATCCATCCTCCTAGCAGCCATCAGAGAGACCTACTAAACCAGCAATTCTCAGTCTTGAAGACAGATGCATGTCTTCTGGGGACCAGATTAAAATACAGATTGTAAGTTCATGAATCTGGAGAGGGGCCTGAGATTCGGCATTGCTGACAAGCTTCCAGGTGAAGCCAGGTACCATTCAGTTGAAATGCGAGGATCAGAGCCCTGCTGAAGAGGTAAGTGGCACTCTGAAACCAGACTGATTTTGGCTTACCAGCAGGGTGACCTTCAGAAGTCCCTCTGGCTCTCTCTGGTATTTCTATCTCTGTAAAGTGTGGCTGTGATCAGAATGGCATGGCTGCACAGATAGAACATGCCAGGACACTGCCTGGCACAGGGTGCACGGGTGGAGTCAGGGTCGTCCCCTCTCGTTTCTGCTGCAACCCTGTAACACACAGTCACCTGCAAAATAAAATCTAACTCTGCAGCCTGGCCTGCCTCACACCCTGCCCTCCCATGTACCTGCCACCTGGAGCCATTGCATAGCCATTCTGGAAGGAGTCAATCTTTCCTAAATCTCCACATCATTGTGTTGTCCTTGGTCTCAAATGCCCTTCTCTCTATCCCCATATCAAAGTCCTCCTCATTCTATCAGGCTCAGAGAAGAGCCCTGTCCATGTCTCAGCAGCCTCTAGGCATGAGGACAGGAAATGCTTTTATCCTTTTATATTGCCAGTCTTATACACCACCTGATGTCGGGTAGGTTTCAATAAATAATGAATGAATGAACAAGGCAAGTACTTTAGCTCCTTCTATAACTACTGTGACTCTGATCTATCTAGAGAGACTAAAAGAACCTGACTACATCACCATCCTCTCTAGTTATGTTGGAGAAATAGAAATGCTGGACTCCACTGCAGACCTATTGAGGCAGCTTTTCAGGAGGTGAATCCCTGATGTGGATTTTTAAAAAATAAAATAATTTACTTTTTATTTGTTAACCCAGTTCTGTCTGACTTTGTGGATTTTTATTTTATGCAGTGGATTTTGTAATCCATTATTCTCACTATTTTGATGCTCAAATTGTCCCAGATTAAGCCTCCAAGATGACTCCTGTGTCCTTTGACATGTTCCCATCAGTCTTTGAGTCATTCCTTGCTTTCCTGTGCAACATGAAATTCCAGATTCATTTTCTGGCATGTGTATCTTTCACAAAGCATAGCAGATGATTCTGATGTACACCTGGATTTGGAAGCTATCATGCCAACTAATAGCTGCAAATCGTTAACAGGTTTAGCTCTAATTCCAGAGCCAGAACCTGCAGCAAAAAGAAAAAGAAGATTCTTAGAAAGGAGTTGGCTCAGTGTTCCCCAAGCTTCCCAGGGAGCATCCCTCAGGACGACTGGCTCACCAGACACAAGGCCCAGATGACTGATTCCCAGGTGTCATCTGCCCAGCCGGTTACAGATGACAAATACCTGGAAGAGCCCAAGGCAATTGAAAAATGGGGAGGAGATGATGGAAAGAAAGACTTTCTGGAGTAGACTGTGTTTCCCAACAAGTACAGGGAGTTTTATTAACTCACCTGTGTGCATGGGGCAATGATAGTCATGAGACCCTGGTCTGTCCCTCAAGAATCAGCCCCAAGAAGTTCTATTATTGGATGGAAAATGTTGTCCTGTGGTTTCCTCAGATGGAGACCAATGATGCCAGGAATAACTCACACTAAATAATACCTTTCCCCCAAAGAATTCAAAATGCTTTCCAAATAACTTTTAATATAAAAATATTGTACATCCAGAGTCACAAATAGGGGAAAAAGTTTTTTAAAAATTTACAACTCTCTGTACTATATCACCTTTATAATTTTTCTGTAATTTTAAAATTATTCCAAAATAAAATCTTGATAGAAAAGACTTACCACTTACAATATGGTGGTAGGCAGAAGAGTGCCATCCTCTACTCAGCTGTTCACATCTGAATCCCAGGAACCTGTGACTCTATCACTGTAAGGGCAGCAGGGATTCCATTCATGTGATTGAAGATCTCAAGATGGGTGATTATCTTGGATTATCTAGGAGACACCTTGGTATCTGAGGTGTAATGATAGGAGTGGAGGAAAGTGGGAAGGAGAGGAGCCAGCAGGATGCTCCCCTACTGGCTTTGAAGATGGAGAAAGAGGCTACAGGCCAAGAAATGTGGGCAGCCTCTGGAAGCTGGAAAAGGCAAGCAAAAAGGTTCTTCCCAGAGCCTGCTGAAAGAATTCATCCCCACTAATATCTTGATTTTTAAGAAATCAAGACCTTTTCAAACTTCTGAACCTACAAAACTGTAAGGTAATTAATTTATGTTTTTCAAGTTGCTAAATTTGTGGCAATTTATCACAGCAGCAAATAGAAACTAATACAAATATTATTTTTAAATTCTTTCTAAAAACACTCCATATTATTGCTCTATTGACCATTATGCTTTTGATCATGCTCTTACTCATTTTTCTATATTACATTTCATAAACTGTTCACATGAAAATGAAGCTATAACCCCAAACACTCTTCCCCCACCACTAGCCTTGTTGTTTTGTTATTACTATTTGTTTAACTGAGGATCCTATTTGACCTGGGCCTCACTTTCTAATACTCTAGAGTTTAATTGAGCATCTATTCTTCTTCTTTTTTTGAGTGTGTCATAGATGTGTACTCTTTGTGCCATTGTGATAAATCTTCCTAAGTGTAGATTGTCAGCTGTATCTAAGACATTCTTCTAAAGACAGACGGACTCCCCCAGATCTACAACAAGCTGCTGCAGGAATATGTTCCCAGAAATTAAATTACTGGCATCCCAAACTTGACTTGAATGATTTGTAGTTCAATAATCCACTGCTCCCATGCACACATGGCCATGAAGAAGTTGCAGCCACGTGGGCATGTTCCATGTGCCTGGCAGAGTATTGGCTCTGGAGCTCAGGGAGAAACTCATTATTCACGTCATCAGCATTCTTATTTCATCCATCCATGACCCAATTTCTCCCTTATCCATCAGAGGCCTAGAGACCTCCTTGCCCAAGAGAGAAGTGGGCTTCAAACTAGGCAAATTGGTATACCCTGATTAACAACCCTGATTAAATTCTACTCCTGTGGCCAATCCCACACTATGGAATAAACTATATATCTCATCAAATCATTAACTTCTGCCTGAATGTACCAAGGACTAATATACCTAGTGTCTCCCACATTCACTTCCAGGCTGCCTGCACTAATAGCTAGTAAAACTCCAGCCAGATGGGGCTGTGGGAAATGTTTCATCCCCTTCCTATTGACAGTGTCTTCTTTCATGCTGTTGATTGTCTGCCCTGGATGGCTCATCCCTTCTACCAGGGCTCAAATCCAGTATCAGCTGGGGCTCCTTCTCTGGCTACAATTGCTCAAAGGTCCTGCTTTCCAGGATGTGTGTTTAGGAGCCCTAGCTCTCCTGGTTGCTACATGCTACTGCATGGGTCCGTGCAGATGAAAATGCTGAGAAGTGGGTCTCTCAGGTTGGCTGCCCACGACTCTCCCACTCCAATTATCCATCTGTCTGACTGGTGCTGTGTCTCTGGGATGAGTTTTATTGTCCTAGGTTTGTGTTGATAAAAACCTGCAGACAGAGCACAACCTGGAAAAGGAGAAGAAATCATAAATTCTGTCCTACTTGTATTTTGACATCAAGCCTACCCTTATTGGGGAATGTGAGATGAAAGTGTGTAAGTGTTTCATATCTTAACCTAAATGGACCACACTTAGAGACTTTATTAAAAGTTTCAGTTAAATCAATCATGGATCTGCTTCTCTTTGTCCTGATATAGGAAATCTGCCTTAGGCTATAGGTTAACCCACAAGACTATTGTTATAAAGAGAAGGTTTTTGATACAAGCAGTACTGGTTGGAAGAGAAAATAAGGTTTCGCACAATTAAAGAAAATCAAAGGGTTCTCAAGCAGGTAAGAGTTATTGGGAGAGTCGTCCCTTTGGATTTATTCTAAAAGTTAATATATTCGGGGGACAGAGGAGGAGGAAGGATTAGAAAAACTCACCCACTGAAGTCTAATCCTATACCACACCATGTTCAAAGTCTCTCCAATTCCTCCTCACCACCTCTGAGCAGCACAGGGGAGGTAGGTGTGGGCTGGGGCCGGGGCGGGGGGCTTCAGGGTTAGGCCCAGTCAGATCAGCCATACTATGCAAGCTGCCTTGCCACCGAGTGGCTGGAGTTCTTGGTAATGTCCAGTATCTACAGGGAGTTCTATTTGCCTATGGTGGGCCCCCTCTTCAGGACATTGTATCTGATGTCAAGGGGAAGCCTGGCTGGGTGGACCATGGGTGGGAATTCTGTGTTCCCTGGAAAGCTGGTCATGGAGATTAGTCTTCCCATTTGAAAGCAGGAGTTGCTCCTCCATGAAGCTTACCCTGAAATTCTCATGGCCCCAAAACCAGGATAGTGCCCTGAGAACACCTCATTTGGCCTGGAGGTTCACCACCCACAAACAGGATGGGCCACATTCTCTGTGGCCTTTAATTTTCCCATCTCCAAAAACTTATTCTTGTAAACCAGAATTCTCGGGAAAGGAAGTGCCTCAGGAAATGCTCTGGCGATCTTTCCCTGACTGCTGCAGAGATGTTCCAGCAAGGGAAGCCCAGGCTGCCTCGTCCTCCTGTGATCAGAGAAGCAATACGAAGGCACTGCTGCTCTGGAGGGCAGCTGTGATCCCAGGTGGGGGTCTCCGAGCAGTTATTGCCCTGCTGAGAACCTTGGGTGTGGTCCACAGGGATTCTGGGGCCCTGTTGAGTCAACCTCTATCACCTAGGTCCACCCCCTAGGTCCAGGCCCAGGAGATCCTGGGTGAGCCCGCCCAAGCTTTTGTCACCAGCTAACACTATCCTGGCATGCTAATAAATATCCCTCAACAAAGGCACACTTTGCCCTCTGCCCTAAAACCCCCATCTTAGCTGCCATGGCCACTTATTTTATCAATAAAAATTTTCTTAGTTGCTTTATGAATCAGTCTAAGGCCTCAATGTCGGCATTGGAGGGTGCTGTCCAAAGCCCTACAGATCTATGCCTTCCACCGTACCCACAGGGTCATGGCCATCTGGAAGGCTCAGGGAAGGCTGCAGAAAGCCTCTGTTGGGTTCCAGACATAACTTTGAAGTGTTCAGACTGTTTGCTTGCTCTTCCACCCCTAACACTCCTTTTCAAAGATGCTGCTGTTTCTGCACTGCTACTTCCATTCCCGCCCAGGGCCCAGCTAGTATTCAGGGAAACTGTAACTGGGGAAAGAACTGAGATGCCCACCAGCCTTCCAGGCCAGCAAGAACGAGGCCCCAAAGGAAGGAGCTCTCTGATCATCACTCGACCACATCTGTGCCCATGCCAGTCCTCACACTGAGAAGTGAGGCCCTCCGGAGTGACCTCAGATCCTTGTGGCATTCTGACTCGAATGTACCTAACTGGCTTCTCTTCTACAGTTCCCTGCTACATCCACTCCCTAAACCATCAAACAACTAAGGGCAGGACCTAGGGATCAGGGAGAGGCTGGACCTCAGTCAGCATTCATCTGGACCCTCCTAGGAGTCTCCCACATTCCAAATATTTCTGATTATATCAAGGCCTGCCCCAGGCAGACCAAGGGGTCCCACCCAAACAACTACTAGGGCAGTCTCATGCAGGCAGCACATCAGAATCAAACATACCAAAACTGAGCACACACCCCAGACCAAACAAAGCTGAGTCTCTGAGAAATGAGGCAGGTACTGGAAATTTTTAAAAATTCCCCAAGTGGTTTGTAAAGAGACCCTGCACTGAAAGAGAGCCACAGGCGCAGGGGCAAGAGTTAAAGTGTGAGAATGTCCAATAGTAGTTGAGAAGCAGGAGCTCTCCTGAAACGCCCCAGGTTAAGATGCCCCCTCACCGTTCAGCTCCCAGGCTGCACCCTCACCTTCTGCTTTGAATCTCTGCTCCAGGCTGACAGCCCTGGTTCCCACCAATTTGCCTCTTATCATACCACTTCACATTGGTGACCTAGCTGAAGTATCAGCCTGCTTGGTCCCTTCCTTTGCTGGTTTGAGCTATGACTTCTCAGCATGGCTGCACCTCAAGGGTCCTGCATGACTATCCTTTCCACCTCAGTCCAGACTCCCATGATCCTGCACTGCAGCCCCAGTTAAACTGCTTTGGGCAGCCACCTGCACAGCTAGGAGGGAGAACTCAGAAAACTGTGGGTGGTTTCCCTCAGAATTTCAATACCTCGGTTAACCCCTACGACCTAGAGTGCAAGAGATGTTGGTTGAATGCAAAAACAAATGTGAATTTGAAAGCCTCACTGGAATCATTTATTTCAGTTTGGTCCTCAGTCCAAACTCTTACCAAATGTGCCATCAAGTGGCTAAAATGATAGATTGTTGCTTCCCAGAGATCTGTAGCCAATGAGGAGATAAGAAGTGAGATGGAGGCTGGCAGCTCACAGCAGCTGAGAGCAGTTGGCTGTGTTGTAATCCTTTCTGGATTAACAGCCAAACTTTGAAGATGCAGGTTATGGGGGTGGGGGGTGGCGCTGGGCAAGGAGATGGCAATAGGTTTCTGTTGAGGTCCTGGCTTTGGTTCTGGGTGATGGTCTTATAGTCCTTATTATACCAAAAAAAAGGGGGGGGCCTAACAAAGTACCAAGAAGCCAGACAGATCAACAACAATAGCATGTCATGGACAAGGGATGGCAATGAGTCCAGGTCCTGGTTCTGTGTACCTGAGGTTCAGGAAAGAGAGCACAGAAACAAATCATAGTGGGCCAGGGTCCCAAGTGAGCATACAGGCTCTGTGTTGAAGGGAAGAGAGAGGGGTTCTAATTCCCCATTTGATGCCATCATGGCAACCAGAGAGGAGCTGGCAGGAGGACTGGACAAAGGGCCTCCTTCCCTGGCTGTGCATAGCGAGAGGTTCCAGCCTGATGAGCCAACAGGCCTGAGGCCTGAGTGACTGGGCCTTTTGGAATTTGGCCTAAGTCTGCCTGGCCAGTTGGGGCCAGAGGTGCAGGGGGAGATGCCTCAAACCTCAGTGTCCACTACAATGGCTTCCCTGCATGGGGAGCCTTGGAACTGTCCAGGCTGAGTGCCTGCAGGTACTTCATTATTTCCTCACAGCACCCCCCAGGAGCCAGGTTTTGTGGGGCCTGCTTTGTATACGATTTGGGGGGCCTTTTTAAGGAAAGAAATGCCAGTTTTCCTATATGGAATTAGGTACAAAAGCAGATATTTACTCAGAAGTGAGGGGTAGATAAGCCAGGCTTCATTAGCTTCACAGTAAATTTGGCTCTGGGAACGGGCATCAGCAGCACATTTTAAAGCTCCTGACACAGAGGCTTGGACTGGGAAGTGAATTAGTTAACTAGGATCCTAACCCAGGTCAGTTCAGTGTAAGGTAAGTTAGTAGCAATACCAGTGGAAGCTCTGAGGGTGGAGGTGATAGGAGGAGGGTAAACTGTTTTAACAAGATGGTTTATCCTTGATGTGCAGGTGCTAACACACAACAAGGGGAGATGGGAGGAATAGAGGTTCATCGGATTAGACAAAGGGGAATGAAGGGAAGGGGGAGATGGGAATAGGAAAGACAGAAAGAATTGGACATTACTTTCCTACATTCTTATATGAATACACCACCAGTGAAAGTCCACATCATGTACAACCTCAAGAATGGGAAATTATACCTCATGTATGTGTAATATGCCAAAATACACTCTACTATCATGTATATCTAAAAATAACAACAAAAATCATTCAATTAAAAAAAGTTAAAAAAAAAAAAAAGGCTGGTTGATCTAATTTGCCTCATAAAGGGATCTAAGCCACTAGCCACTTGGGTGGTGCTTGTCTGGGTATAGTTTGTGCCCTGCCCAAGCCCTGGGAAGAGAACAGTAATGGGGACAAACAGGTCCTGCTCTCCAGGAGGCGGGGAGGAGTATAAATGCCACCACCTCCACCTCTGGGCCCTGAAAAAAGTAGAAAGTCAAACAAATGTACTGCTTTCTACTGGCTGGCAGGACCCTTAGGAAAGGTGCTTTGTTTGTTTAGAAAATACCTTGAGAAGCCTTTGGAAGTGGAAAGCAGGAAGACACAAAGAGGTTCTAAGTCACTACACATAAAAAGAGTGCCCTAGGGGACCAGAAGGCTGGGAGGGGGAGGAAATTGGGGAGGGAACCCAGGAGCAGGGGAAATGGGGCAGGAAGGAAGCCCGAGTGGGCGGCTGCCTGAGAACTTCCGAAAGCAGCCTATCTGCCCTCCTGTGATTGGTCTCCTCCACATCCCCAAGGTCTCAGGGAAGTGGAGAAGCACACACAGAGGTCTTGGGTAGATGTTGCACGGGGATGAGGTGTGAGTGTGCAGGGGAGTGTGCGCACGCGAGCGTGTGTGTGAGTGCCATATGTGTAAATGAGAGTGTAGGAGTGTCATGTGTGAAGGCCATGTGTGAGAATGAATGTGTGTGTGTGTGTGTGTGTGTGTGTGTGTGTGTGTAGCCAAGCTCCACATCTAGGTTAGATCAAACACCTCAATGAGGAAATGGAGGGGAAGCAAGAAGTTTGACAATGCTTGGGGCCTCACCAAAATCCAAAATTAGTCCTTGAGTGGGAATGGGGATTTGTGGTCATCTCCTTTGGGTCTGGGAAGGCAGCGGCCCATCTGATCTCTAGGTGGTAAAAAGAAAGGAGCACTTGAACAGCCCAGGGTACCTGTCCCACAACTGTGACACATCATCTCATCAACTCAGTCACAACAGGTAGGTATTTCTTATTCTTGTTTTGTAGATAAAGAACTCAAGTTCTAGTTGAACAGGCTAAACAACTTGCCAAGAGCAAGTACCTATTAAGCACAGGACTCTTGGGATGGGACAGCCCCTGCCCTGCAATTCCACGGTTCCCTCCCCTCTTGGTGGTATTCCTTCTATTTAGTTCTCTACTAGACCCACTGACCACAGAATCCACTGTGAGGACTAAGCAAATATTCCACATGGGCAAGGCTAGAACAATGGGCCACCATCCCAGCATCTCTGGGATGCAGTTGCAGGCTGTGTTCCCTCCCCCATGTCCCTCTTCCTTTACTCCCACCCTTTCTTTCTCTGGTTCCTCATTGAAACCAGTGGAAAATTACCCACACTGTCACTGGCATCCAGATCATAAATGGGGACATTTCTCCTTGCTACCAATTGTCCCTGAACTCTTGACCAAATGTGTGGAAGCTGGTTTTAAGTGTGACCTCACACATTAAGTGAAAATGCTAGAGGCAAATACGTGTTACCTTAACCTCTTTACAGATATTCAGAGAAAAGCATTTTAAGGCAATTATTTAAATAGCTGAGATGAGGTCTTTAAAAATTTGACAGTAGGTAAAGTTGTGGGTCATGCCAACTAATTTTATTTCATTTTATATTTATTTACTTTTTAGGGCTGGGGGTTGAACCCAGGGCCTCACACATGCTACACAAGCACTCTACCACTGAGTCATATCCCCAGCCCCCACGCCAATTAATTGTAATGTGTTGCCCATCTGACTGCCACCAAGAAACAGCTACCTGTTTTTCTTGGTGAAGTGTAAAGTAGCTGTCTAGCTGAATCTTTATGTGATAGCAAGCATCCAATTATCACTAAAAATGATCCACAAGACCTGCCAGTCCTCTGAGATTCAAGTAGAACTCTGTGTGCTGGTACAGCTGGGCCCAAGAAAAGAAACAAATAAAAAATGCTATTTACTATTTGTTGTTTATCTGTGCAATCAGGTGAGGACCATTGTTAGTGCCTTTTTAGAAGAAGGAATTGATGCCTATCCTGGAATTGCCCAGTTCACTTTCTCAACATAGGGTAGGATGGCACTTTCCTGTTAGTAACATGTCACTTCCAAGTGGAACTAGTTTCCTCACCTGCAAATGAGGAAAAATATTATCTGTTTCACAACCTGATGGAAGGATTTGATATAGTAATTCATATGCAATAACAAATATATATAGCATAGTGTATGGCACATAGTGAATGCTTAATAAATGTTAGCTGCTATTATTTCAATGGCAATTATTATAGGATGTTGCTTATCAAGAACCTTCATCAGCTTCCTGTCAGGGAAGTCGGAAGGTCAAACTGCTCAGCTAAGTATTCCTGGCTCTACTTCCTCCCTGATGCTTCTGTTGTGGCTCAGGCAAGATCTGAATGAAGCCACCTTCCTTAGCACCTGGACAGTGCAGTTAGGTAATAAGAAGGACAAGACAGCAGCAGAACCTGAGGAGACAGGAGCTACATTAAGTGTCCCGGCCTCAGTAGGCACAATGGCACACATCTTTAATCCCACAGGCTTGGGAAGCTGAGACAGGAGGATCGTGAGTTCAAAGCCAGCCTCAGTAATTTAGGGAGGCCCTAGGTAACTTAGTGAGAACCTGTCTCAAAATAAAAAATAAAAAGGGCTAGGGGTGTGGCTCAGTGGTTAAGCGCCCCTGGGTTCAATCCCCAGTACCCACCCCCCTAAAGAGAAAAACAAGTTTCCCAGCTTCAGGAGTGCCCATCGGGGCAGTGTCTGCCTCTGCCAACCTGAGGTGACCTGAAAGACTCAGTCCACCAGGAGAAGCCCAGCTGTGAGGAAGTCATCCTTTAGCAATTAGTGTTGCCAAGTGGAAGTCATCCTGGCAATAAGTGTCGGTCATTGTGCCTGTTCTTGAAGGCAAGGTTTCTTATCCATTTATAGTGTTGGATTAAAATATATGCATTGAGATTCCTGTTCTGAGGATAATCAAAAGTAACGGAGCAAGTGGATTGGGGAAAGAGACCAGAATCTGAAGTATCACCAAACCCACAGTGAGTCTGTTATCCTCCACACCCCACTCCAGTATCATCTGGCCTGGATTTATAGGCCTGCAACCTGGATGGGCACACCAGTACCAGACAGAACTCCAGAAAGAATCCCCATTTTTCCAGTCCAAAGAGTGCGGGGGAAGGAACTTCTAAAGATCATAAGAAGGGGGAAGAGCCCTTTGTTTTTAAATCTTTCTTCCATCTCTCCCATCCAACCTCTGGGTACTCTCACAGTAGCAGCAGCAACAGCAGTGGTGGCATCAGCCAGGAGGTGCCTGAAACTCTGAGCAGGGGCATCGTCCCTCCCTCAGACTAGAGAAGCTGTAGTCCCAAGAGGCTGGGCAAAATAACATTGCTTCCCGTGTCTGTTTGTCCACTACTTGCGCCTACTTCCCATAACTGTCAGTTTTTCATTAGTGTAACAAAATATCTGGTGCAGGCTCACACCATAAAGAAAAGAAGTTTATTTTGCTCACATTTTGGATGGCTGACGTCCAGACAGCATGTCACAGGCCCTTGAGAGGGCCCCCTCAGATGCATCACTGCATGGAGACTGAATGGGCTTCTTTTTGGCAGAGTCCCAGGGTGGTCCATGGCATTACACAGCAAGAGACAAGGAGCACACATGTATGTCTATGTGTCTGTCTAATCCTAATCATTTCCCAAATGCCCCACCTCTAAATACATAGTCGAATGCAGTTTCCACATACTGAATACCTCACTTGGGGATTAAATTCTAGCCTTAATTTGGGGGCACATGTCATATTCAAACTATAGTAGCCTCACAGCCTGGTAGAGCCATGGGAAGTGAGAAGCAGAGTACGAAAGCTAAAGACCCAGTTTTCTGACCAGAGGACTACAAAACAGTGCTCAAGAGAACTGAGAATGTCAGCCTAGTCTTAGAAAGGAGGGGCTCGAGAAAACTTCTCATGTGAACCCTTGAGCTTATAAGTTGCACATGGTTTGAGAGCTAAACTTTGATTAGTCAATCATTCAGGACCCCAAATTGCCACTGGATGATACACACACACACACAAGATGCAAATAGCAATGCAAAGTCCATAAAAATTGAACTGATAAAAATTGAACAGTCCATAGAAGATGGATTCAAACTTGAGGATGGAGCCAGATTGATTTCCTAAAATGAAATAAAACAAAAATAAAAACTCACTTTAGGATTTAAATAAGACATAAACTCTAAGAAGATAATATCCAAAGTGTTATAATTCAAAACTATTTGGTAGGAGCTGGGGAGGTAGCTCAATGGTAGAGTGTTTGCCTAGCATGGGCAAGACCCTGGGTTCAATCACCAGTGTCACAAAACAAACAAACAAAATTATGTGGTATATGAAGAAAGCAAAAATATTTATGTATAAGAGAAAGGACAATCAACAAAAGTTGAAATGCTTAGTTAAAGATGCTAAGGCAACCATTATAATCATGCTCCAAAAGTAAGGGCAAATTCTCATCCAGAACTAACAGGCACAAAGAAGAACTAAATAGAAATTTTCAGAAACAGATAATTACAATAATTGTAATAAAACATTAACTGGATAGGAATAATAACAAAATAAAGAAAGTCAGTGAACTTCAAGAGAGACCAATAGAAATAATCTGATCTGAACAACAAAAATAAAAAATAAAAAATCAATGAATGGAGATTTAAAGAGATAGAACAATATTTTAAAAGTCTGATATTCATATTGTTGGAGTTCTAGTAAGTAGAAGGGAGAGAGCATGGTGCAAAAGATAAAAAGAGAGAGAGAGAAAGAGAGAGAGAGATAAAACAATATTACCCTAGTTTGCTACTATGGGCCAGGACTTAACCGTTCCATGCCTCAGTTATGTCATCTTTAAAGTGGGAATCACTTAGTAATGGGTGGCCAGGGATTGGAGGATGCAGGCAATGAGGGTGGGCTCTTCTCAGCGATGGGAACATATTGTGTTTGTGTGGTACACCTGCTATGATTTACAGGCCAATGTTGACATGCTATTACTAAAGCCCATAGTTTACATTAATGTTCACACTGTGAAATATAATCCTATGGGTCTTGATAAACGCATAATATCATATCCATCACTGGGGAGTTTCACTGCCCTAAAAATCCTCCATGTGCCATCTATTAATCCCTCCCTCATTCTCTCCAAGTCCCTGGCAATCACTGATTTTTTTTAAACAATCTCTATAATTTCACCTTTTCAAGAATGTTATACACTTGGAATCATTCAGTATGTATCCTTTTTAGACTTGTTTCTACCTCTTACCAATGTGCATTTAAAGTTCCTCAGTGTCTTTTTTTTTTTCATTTGATAGCTCATTTATTTTTATTGCTGAATAAATTCCACTGTATAGAACTACCACAGTTTGTTTATCCAGTCACCCGTGGGAGGTCATCTTGGTTGCTTTCACATTTTGTCAATTATGAATAAAGCCTCTGTGAACAACAGCGTGCAGGCAAGTTTTCAAATGATTTGAGTGGCTAGGTTACATTACCCCTTAACTCCCACAACCTTATTGTGATAAAGGAAAAAGTTGTTTAAGTAAAGAAGGAAAATCCCTTTTAAAGAAGGGAATAGATTTTGTTGGACAGAATGCCATGATGTGCCATGTGATTATGGAAGAACAGTTGGGGCCACAGCCAGTTGAACTGTAAGTAGAG
Source organism: Geosciurus inauris (assembly GCA_004024805.1). Classification (NCBI taxonomy): domain Eukaryota; kingdom Metazoa; phylum Chordata; class Mammalia; order Rodentia; family Sciuridae; genus Geosciurus; species Geosciurus inauris. The sequence goes on from PVHX01003798.1 coordinate 107,099, forward strand.
AAACCAACATTTTATTGTCCAAACCAGAACACTTTGGCAGGTGGGAAGGGGAGTCATTAAGAATTTCACTGGAGAAACAGGTATGATCCGGTTTTCTTCCCCACAAACCTAAGCATATGCTCCCCCTTAATGAAAATAAAGCCAAGAGGCAGATAAACTGATGTGCATTTTGAGATGAGATGGCTAAATTAGAAATGACTGAACATACTCTCATACATTGGCAGTGAGGGTGTAAGATGATATGACCACTTTGGAAATCAGTTTGGTGGTTTCTTAAAAAGCTGAAATATATTTACAATGTGATCTGACCATTCCAGGTATCTACCAAAGAAAAGAAAGCTTGAAACACAAAGATTTGAACATGAACATACACAGGAAGTTTGTTATGGCCCCAAATAAAAACAACATATGTTCATCAGTAGACAAATAGGTAAACAAATTATGGTATATCCATACAATAGAATACCACTCAATGGTAAAGAGGAATAAACTATCAATATAAACAATAACACTGACAAATTTCAAAACCATACTGGGGCCAGGAGTGGTGTGGCATGTCTGTAATCCCAGCAGCTCTGGAGACTGAGGCAGGAGAATCCAAATTCAAAGCCATCCTCAGCAATTTAGGGAGGCCCTAAGCAACTTAATGAGACTGTGTCACAACAAAAAAATAAAAAAGGCTGGGGATGGGGCTCTGTGATTAAGAATCCCTGGGTTCAATCCCCAGTACCAAAAACAAAAACAAAAACAAAGAAAAAACACTGGCCAGGCAAAACAAATGAAAGGAACATATTGTGTGATTCTAACTTGTATAAAACTAGAAACAACAAACCAACCTTTAAAAGGAAAACCAGTATAAACCAGGCACGGTGGTGCATGCCTGTAATCCCAGCACTTTGGGAGGCTGAGGCAGGAGGATCATGAGTTCAAAGCCAGCCTCAGCAACAGCGAGGCGCTAAGCAACTCAGTGAGACCCTGTCTCTACATAAAACACAAAATAGGGCTGGGGATGTGGCTCGGTGGTCGAGTGCCCCTGAGTTCAATCCCTGGTACCAAAAAAAAAAAAGGAAAGCCAGTATAATTACTGAAGATAAAATGCAATCATATTGATGTACCATATGTACACTATGAATAGGAGCAATTAAGTGTTCTTCAAACACACCTCAACAAAATTAGATTAAAAAAATAGAGAGGAACCTCCTCAAACTTGCACACGTGTGCATGTGCACACACATGGACACATCCAAGATGTGGGGGTTGGAGAGGTGAACCAAAATGGAGACAAGGAGGATGCAGGAAGTAAAGCCGAACTGGGAGGTAGCAGAAGAGAAGAGGAGTGAATGCTCCCTGGGTTCCTGGGTTGGGTTGGGGGCCCAAGGAATGTGGTCCCAGTGGACTTTAAGAGAGATGATGTCTAAGAGTCCGTTTTGCTTGCCGTGTTGTGTGTTGATGTGCCTCACCTCCTCCATCTGCATACACAGACACTGAACCTTTAATAAAATCCACAATGCCCTTGAATGAGTGTTGTCCAGGCACAGCAAGGTAATGGTGGCGAATCTCTGCATGGACGAAGGATAGCGAGGAAGGGGCAGATAAAACATGCAAGATGCATGAAAGGTTTAGACTTTGTTGAAAGCAGAAAATCAGAAGGTGAGCAGACCCAATGACATACCTGACCTTCAGGAATCCCCATTAGTTGGGAAGTTGAAGGAGAGACTCTTAATACAGGAGATGAGGGTTTAAGCCAATTTTATTTAACTCTCCAAAACATTAGAGCCATAGCTGACATCTGAGTTAGATGAGGATATCAAAGGCAAATGGTTACATCATTCCAGCAAAATGCTGCATCCAGAGGCCACTACAATGTATAACAGTTCAGCTGGGGCCTTGGACACTGCATGAGAATACTGGGAGGCAACATCCAATGTCAGTGACCTTTTGCTCTTTAGCAATTTCAAAGGTTACTGGTGATGGGGAGAAGGAAGAAGTGGTAGAAGGAAAGAAAGGAAAGCACTTATCAATTTTCAATTGCTAGGCACCACAAATTTAGTCAAACAGGAATGTCAACGTGACTTCCATAAGACCAAAGTGTGCTTAAGTGGGTAGGGGGGGCAGAAAGAGGATAAAATTGTAAATTAAAAGTAACTTAGTCTAGGAAAGTTCCCTGAAAAGTGAACATTAAGCTCAGATGTAAAAGATGAATAGGGAAATAATTCCCCACCTCCAAACTCTCTGTCATGCAAGGCCACCCCACTTTCCCAATCAATGAGGTCAAGCCAGGCTACTGACAGTGACCTTGGCACCAGCATTTGTGCACTGGGCAACCTGCATGTTGTCCCGGATGTCAGCGTGTCAAAGCAACAGCTCCCACAGTGGGACCTCAACAGTAGATCTGTTCTCCACCAACGTAGATTCTCCGCATTCCCAAACTGATGAAACCCCAGCTATTGGCAGTGCTCTGGGACATTTTAAATCAGACCCTGCCTCACTGCAGTCATGGAGTAGGGTGGCAGAGAATGGCCATTTGACAACGCAGCAGACATGCCCAGTTGTGAGATGCTGTGTGCAGATGCTCAGTGTGAATCCCACCAGCAGGAGCGCTTGCATGTGCATCTCCAATCGTCTGATGCTCTGCTCCAGAGCACTGTGTGGAGTCTGCTGCTGGGGCCCACAGTGAGCCAGGCTTCCCAGCCTTCCCCCTGCCGTGTAGCCCTTTCCCACATGGACTCTGGAATTGGCCATGTGACCTGCTTTGGCCAGTGGGACATTATTAGCAAGGACAAGGCAAGCAGAGGTTTGACAAGCACTTGCCTTTGGGGAACCCAGCTCGCCTGCAATAGGGAAGGTCCTGCCCCGCTCTTGGGAGAGAGGCCATGTGGAGAAGAACTAAGGCAGCCCAGCCCTCAGCAGCTCCAAGGCCTCAGAGGTGACAGAGGAGCCCTTCAGCCCAGCCCAGCCCAGCACCAGCAGGATGTACCTACAGCAGGGAGCCCAGCAGAGACCACAGGTGCAGAGAAGCCACCTGTTGAGCCCAGCCATCCACAGCCCATGGGAGAGAGCACTGGGGCTGTTTGAAGCTTATGCACATCAGAGTGATCAGTGTGAGGGGTGTTGATCACACAGGTGTGGCCCTCAGCCCTGATTGCCAGCAAGAAAGTCATCACCACAGCTCCTGTGGTGGCCCTGTTGAACATTCATTGACATTTGTCCCCTTTGTCACCAGGCTTTGGTTTCCTTTCAGGGATGTGTGGTGTTGGTTTTTCAGTTAGGTCACAAGTCAAGTCCCAGTGATTTAGTTCCCTCCCCTTGAAAAGATGTTGATGATTGTCTTCTGACAACTGTAACTCTGGGAATAAAACAGCAACTCTAGGAATAGAAGAATCAATGGTTTGTTCATCACTCTGTGTGTGTGTGTGTGTGTGTGTGTGTGTGTGTGTTTTCTGCAGAACATCTTCCCTGCCTTCTCCACACACAGCCAGAAAGGGCAAGAGCTCCTGTGAACAGTCCGGTCTCTGATTCTCCCATGCAGAGCACCTGCCCAGGCTCTTGTCTGGCCTTGCAGCTCAGCATCTGTCTTGGAGACAATGCTTCTGAAGGCCCCCGAGGTGTGGCATATCCTCTTAATTGGAACCTTCCTGGACACAGCCCCTGCAGTTTGCACACCTCTGTCCTTGTTGTAACAGAACCTGTTGGCCAGGTGGGCTTGGCATGCATAGCAGCAAGTTCACTGCTTGACACTGACAGCTAGTTGTCTGTGTCCAGCACAGACCTTCCACCCACATCATCTGGGGCTCCGTGGAGCTCAGGACCTTCCTGCTTTATGTAAAATGCAGGGAGCTGGACTTGACCTCCCACACGATTTCTTGTGGCCTTGCTGCCCACTACTTTAGGTTTCACATCTCCACTCTGATTTCAGCTTCATGCTGCTTCTTTTTGGCTGATCTGAAACATGGGTGTCTGTAGAGGAAGGCAAAGAACCTCCCACTGGCCCCACTAGCCCTGACTGTGGCTAGAGGGAAAGCCTGGGGTGGCACAGGGACAAATTCTGCTGGTTCTATCCAAGCTGCCCAGCATGCAGGGAGTTTCCCTTTTAGGATAGGACCTGGGGAAGATGATTCCATCTGGGCTCCACCACTACTGCTGATGTGTAGGTGGAAGGGGAGGTCTTGCAGGCGTGCTGTGCTGGGGTGGTCTTCATGTCCAGGCCAGGTAGGGGAGTGGCAGGAACTTAAATTTGGCTTCTGGCTTTCTGCCTTGACTCCTTGTCCTCAGGCCCTGATGTTCTGTGTTGCTCTTTTAAATTCTCCCATAGGAACTGAAGGTGAGATCGGCAGGCTCACTGAAACTCTGCTGCTTCAGGTTGGCAGAGACCCTACGGGAGGGGAGCACAACTGGTGGTGGGATCAGCCCAGGTGAGGGCTTCAGGGTGACGGTTCCACCCATTGTCCCAGATATCTTGTAGCCCAGGAGCAGTTAGGTGGCCAGCACTTTGTCATACTTCTGGCCCTGAGAGAAGTCCAGGATCCTTTCCTCTGTATAAACCATGGACACCATCAACTCCCAGTTTCTTTCAGTCAGGGAGCAGCTCCACGTAAGGCTTTAGTTTCTCTTCATGGTCATGTTCATCCATGCACCCTCGTTATTCCCTTACGAGCCTCTGGTGGGCGTGTTGACGTTAGTAATTTTTTGAGTTTTTCACATTCCCTGGACATATAAAGGGTATTACAAATTAGGGTGATTGCTGACCATATGTTAAGAGCATGCTGAGTTTTGTAAGAAGCTGTCTTCCCAAGTGGCTGTGCCAGCTAGTATTTTCACCAATAGTGAATGAGAGTTCCCGTTGCTCCACCTTCCCACCAGCACTTGATGTTGTCAGAGTGTTGGACGTCAGCCATCCTAATAAGTACAGAGTTCATATGCTTACTTGCCATCTGTATATCTTATCTGCTGAGATTTATGTGCAGATCTCTTGTCCATTTTTAAATTGTTCATGTTCATATTATTGAGTTTTAAGTGTGCTTTGTATATTTTGGTTGGCAGTCCTGTATCAGCTGTATTTTGCAAGCAGTTCCTCCCAGTCTGCTGCTTTTCTTCTCATCCTCTTAACAATGCCTTTGCAGACCCAAAGTTTCTGATCCTGCTGGAATCTTGATTGAGATGGCATTGAACCTATGGATCAATCTGGGTTTTCAGTTGATTTTTAGGCCTCAGTGGAAAACAGGCTGAGGGGCAGCAAAGGCTGGCAGCTTGCTGCCCTCAGTGGGAGAGCTGAGTCACATCGTAACATGTGTCATTCTCTCTTTCACCCACCCCTGTAGGTCTGAGTCAGAGTTGTTATACCGTCTCTCTGTGCCCTTCGTGCCTCTGTGAACACACCTCTCTGCACAGACACGTACACACTGGGACCTGTAACTCCGGACATCTGTCTAGGCTTCCTAGGATCGCCCTTTTATGGCCTGAAATCTATCATTGCAAGACAAACACAATCAGGCATCCTCCCAGACAATCAGACTAATGGGTCCTGTCTACTCTAAAGCTAGAAATATCAGTTTATGACTGTAAACCCAAGCAGGACAAAAATAAGATACACATTCCAGAGACTTGTGTCACTCTCCCCAGAGTTGTGTAAATACAGCAGTAGGGTGGTGGCATGAGACAGTCACTCAGACACATGGCTTTCTTGAGTTTTGTCAAAATTGAGTTCTCCCCAGACTCCCCCTGTGCATTTCGCAGTCTGTGGGGGCTGCAGTGCTGGGTTCCTCCAGCCTTCTTCTACCAAGTGAGGCTTCTGCACATTTTCTTCTAAACTCAAATTTCTCAGGGATAAAATTAGATTGCAGATCTGATGCTGCCAGAAAGCTGCCTCAAGAGTGGGTGGCTGCAGGCCATTAACGGTAAAGATAAGTTAAAATAACACTAATAAAAATGATGTTGAATGTGGGAAGCAGAAGTCATCTCACCAATTATCCTGAGACCTGGTTATGTCTTGGTTTTTCTAGTTGATTCAAGCCACAAAATTACATCTATATTTAAACCAAAGTTTCAGTTTTCCCACCTGGATAAATCCTGATCTTCTTCACTTGCTCCTAATAAATGATTCCTTATTCTGTATGACTCAGCTCTCACCACTGCCTCCAAGGAGTCCTCCCTGATGTCCCCAGGCACAGGTAGCCCCTCACATTGTCCTGTTCCTACTCTGCCCAACAGTCCTTCTGCTGGCAAAGGTGATCAAAGCAGGGATGATGGAAAGCAAGACTCTGAAGCAGGCAGCTTTTCCATTTTCCTACCATCAGGAATAACTGGGAAGTTCTTCTGAGCCTCAGTTTCTTTATCAGCAAAATGGGCTCAACGACATCAGTTTTCCCAAATCACTTGAGATTTATCACCCACACGGTTCCTCAGCAATGTTGGATCCTTTCCCCTCCCTGATTAATAAAAACACCAGTGCATTGGCAGGAAAACTTGGGTTTTGGTCCTGTCTCTGTCACTAATGACTGTGCAACCTCAGGAAACTACTGTACTCACTTGGGGATCTGGGTTTCCCCTTCTGTCACTAAGACGTACATACTGCTGGTCTTTAGGTTTTTAAATTACTATTGAAATTTTGAGAAAAAGTATTTCCTGCCTAGGAATCCCATCTTTGAGTATCAAATAAAACATCTAGGGGATAAGGCATCAGTCTTTCAAGGATGGATTTTAGGAGACAGCTGGAGCCTGAGGCCTTAGTGTCACTCACTGTCCAGTGAGATCCACCAAAGAGCATTTCCTCTCTCACAGTCTGGAGCTGCTTCCTTCTTCAGCAGACACAGGAGGGTGGCAGAGTGCAGGGGTGCGCTGAGGCTGGATTCAGAAGGGAATGGGCCAGACCGTCCCAGAGTAGAAAGAAAATGCTGGAAAACAGGCATTCTCCAATGGCCAAGCTGCTTTTAGCATTTCCAAGTGGTAGAGCTTTGGGACCAACCAAAAGGTACCAAGTTGAATCCGTCCTGGTTACAGATGAGGAATGGCCACTCAGAAGGCCTAAGTGATTTGCCCAGGTCTCCTTACCCTGAGCCTGTGAGTCTGTCACCGTGTCCTCCTCACAGAAGCCACTTCTATTTCAGTTGGTCGTGACTCCAAGAAGGGAATCTTTTGTGTATATTTTGGCCCTGACAAATGTCAGAACTGTTTTTTTTTTTTTTAAACGCTCTCTTCATGGGCACTGTCAGTCTCATGCAGTTTTAATAGAGGATCATGTTTCTATTTTCTGGTGCTGTTAGTTGCCATGAGTACAAACTTTCATTTTTAATGCAGCATGATTCACAGCAATGCTTGGCTTGAAAAATGGCAGAACCTCTTCACAGGCAAAAATGACAAAGATAGAAACTAACCAGGGGTAGGAAATAATCATTTCTGAAAAATAAATAAAAAGAAATATTGATTAGATTTTCATTTACTTAACAGCATAGTCTATTGGACCAACTGTTGTTGCAATTCAATTTCTGCACTTTGTTCTGAATACTTTTGACATTTCCCCCCCTTTCTGTCTTCCACATAACCACAACCTCTTCCAAAGCAATTAGGAGGACTGTGTGCATGGGGAAAGAGTTAAAAAAGTTGTGAGAAGAGAAGCCGAAAGGCCGCTGTCAGTACAAACTGTGCAATCTTTTTTTTTTTTTTTTGTACCAGGGACTGAACCCAAGGGCACTTAACCACTGAGCCACACCCTCAACCCTGTTTATTTTTTGAGACAGGGTCTCACTAGGTTGCTTACAGCCTTACTAAGTTATTGAGGCTGGTTTTGAATTTGTGATCCTTTTGTTTCAGCCTCCCGAGCCACTGGGATTACAGGCATGTGCCACCATACCTGTGAAATTGTGCAATCTTTTAGCTGCTTTCCTAGGGAAACACTGAGATCCAAGGCCTACCCTTACCAGCCATTCTTGGTTCCCATTCAGTTGATTGAAACCCGATTCACTCCTCAGGTGTAGGGTCCACCTATCCGGGCCTCAGGCACAGGCACAAGTACCATTTTGTGCTCTATCCAAGAGGAGTCTGGCCGCCAGTGGTGAGAGAACTGAGGGGCAGGGGGCTTCCTGGTGTCCTCTTAGAATAACTGTGAGAGCCCACATCTGTCCAGTGGTAACCAGGTACAACCACCCTAAAAAGGATGGGGCTATTGTTATTATTTCCACTTAACAGATCAAGAAGCCAAGGCACAGAGTAGTTAGGGAAGTTGGCCATTGTCCCAGTCTAGTAAAAGGGTGGAATCAGGATCAGAACCAGGCTGTCTAGTTCCAGAGTCCACCCTCTTAACCACTACTCAAACTCCCTCAAAATGACACATTCGAGGTGTCTGGTGCACTGACATCAAGTGTCACAAGGATATGGCAGAAGCAGGACACCAATGCACTGAAGGTGGGAGTGGAAATTGGTATGTGCACATTGGGAAACTGGCAGTTCTTTTAAAGCTAAACATACATATGCCCCACAATTCTGCTCATCCATTTCTAGTTATCTACCCTAATGAAATGTGTGCATATGCTGTCAAAAGACACATAATAGAAAGACACATACTCATAGCACTGTTGGCAATAACCAGACACTGAAAACCACACTGATGCCTATCAGGAGAGAATGGATGAGTTAATCATGGTGTCCTCACCCAGTGAGACGTTATTCAACAGCAAGAATGAACAAACTACAGGTGAGTAGAGTGGACCTCAAGGTGTTGAGAGAAGCCAGACACTAAGAAGTACATATCGTATGTCCATTTATATCAATTTAGAACACTCAAAGCCGATCCATGCTGTTGAAGATCTGAGTGGTGGGTGTCCTTGGGGAAATGGCTAGAAGAGGACACAAGGGGGACTTCTAGGAGTGCTTGTGAAATCCTGCTTCTTGACCTAAGTGTGGGTGCAAAGGTGTGTTGTCTGAAAATTCATTAGGCTATATCCTTGTGATCTGTATGTTTTTCTGCAGGTATGTTTAACTTGAAGAAAAAGTTTACCTTTAAAATAAAGTGTCATATCCATTAATACTGAAAAATCAGAAAGAAATGTGCAACCTTAGGAGTTCATTTAATCCCTAAATGTATTCTGGGAAATGACTTGGTTTCCAAGCAAGTAAAATTTGTAGGATTTTAAACTTCCTTTAATTTTTTTCGTATTTCTTGTGACACTTTTTTTGCGGGGGTAGGGTACCGGGGATTGAACCCATGGGCACTCAACCACTGAGTCACATCCCCAGCCATTTTATTTAGAGACAGGGTCTTACTAAGTTGTTTAGGGCCTCACTAAGTTGCTGAGGCTGGCTTTGAGCTCATGATCCTCCTGCCTCAGCCTCCCAAGCTGCTGGGATTACAGGCATGCACCACTGTGCCTGGCTCCTGTGATACTTCCAAAAGAAATAAAACAAAAGTTTGAAAATCAAAAATAGATAAATAAATAAAATAAAATGAAGTGTCTAGCACAGTGCCTGCCAATACAGAGAACTGAAGAGTGTGCATTCCCTGTCTCTCCTCTCTTCTTGCTTATCTGCAGGCATCTGAATACATTTTGTTGGTTCCTTTTGTCCTGTTGTCTTGGCTTCCAAATGATGCTACAAGTCCAGGGTTGGGGTTTGCTGGGTCACCATGGGAGGCACACTGTTTAAGGCCTGGAGGATCTTAGAGATATCCTGCCCGGGTCAAGGCCAAGTGAACATCCATTCCCTTACTGTTCACAAAGGGCTTTCTTTGCAGATTCCAGCAAGTTGGCTATGGGTATAGTTAAAAGCATTCTGAAATCAGGAAAGCATGGTTTAAATTTAGTCTTTGCTGAAAACTTGCTCTGCCACTGGGTAAGTCACATAGAACAACTGAGCCACCACTTGTCATTACAAAATTCTTAATAGCCTAACACAGGTAGAAGTACGGTATGTGCTACAAAGTGCAACATAAACACAACCCTCATGAAGAATAATGAGGAATCAGCACAGAGAAGGGAACCCACATATCTGGAAGGAGCAGAGCCTTGCAAAGCACCCAGCACCATCCACTTTCCCTCCCTGCACTGGCCAGCTTTGTCACTGAGGTCTGGGGTTAACTTCTGGTGGTTTATGCTGTGGTTTCTGCAAAGCCCCAGAAGACAAGGTGGCAGGCCACAGATGTTTCAGGGCTGGGGCTTCTCCAGTTCTTTGCTAAGCCCCTTAGAGAATACCGCTTCCTACAGCTCACTGTATTTGAAAGCAGCACCAGCTGGGTGGTTTTATCAACAACAGTGGGCCCTGCCTTTGTGAATATTCAGAGCCCTCACTTAGAAGAGATCTCAGAGACAAATCTTCTTTTGTTTCCATAATCCCATTCACAACACCCTCCAGGAGCTCTTGCCCGGCCCCTCTGTGAAAATCCCCAACAACAGTGAATTTGCTGCTTTCCACATTGCCCCTCTGGCGGAAGATCTTGGCTTCATAGTAGGTGTGTGATTCATAAGTATGAGGCTATGGCTTGAGAGGAGGAGGCCTGATAAGAAGAAGGTATGGACCTCAGTCCCTGATGGCAAAGGACACCCAGAAGAGCCACATCACACTCAGCCTCCATGCCACATGGAACCCGATGCCTCAGAAGGTACCAAAGCTGAGGAAGCCTGGCCTGGACAAGATGAGGTGAGTCCTGGCCCTGGTGCCAGCATGGCCCAAAGCTCTTTTTGTTTCTGCCATATCCATGGCAGGAAGAAGGCTGGGCACCCGATGGGCCCAGGAGCCAAACACACCAGGAAGGTGATGTTGATCAGCACCACTGTTCTCAAACCTTGTACGCAGGACCTGGCATGCCCTAAAAAATTATTGAATACCCTAAAGAACTTTCCTATGTTACAGCTGTCAATATTAAGAATTAAAACTAGTTTTAAAGTGTGTCTTTAGTAATTTATCTAAAAATAAAAATAAATCCATTCTATTTTCCAAATGGAAAAAAAAATTGACTAACAAGAATGGCATTGACATTTTTCCAACTTTCCTTAAGGTCTAGCTTTTTGAAAAACAGCGTTCACTATGTTATGGCCTGCTCTTGCAGGCCATGCAAACTCTAGAAAACTCCTCTATACACTCCTGAGAAAAGGAGAGGGAAACGGGCTAAGGACTCTTGGTGTTATTGTGAAAATAGTTTTGACTTTGCAGACTCCTTGGAAGGGCCTTGGGAACACCCAGGACACACTTTGGCCTAATGGTTAAGAAAATAAATCTATTTATTTATTTGTTTGTTTGTTTATTTATTTATTCCATTTAGGTTTACATGATAGCAGAGTACAATTTGATTCATTGTACACAGATGGAGGATAACATTTCATTTCTCTGGTTGTATGTGTTGTAAATTCGCAACATACATGCAGTAATACATAAAGCTAGGGCTATGATGACCATCATATTCCACCACCCTTACTGTCCCCAAACCCTCGTCCCCCTTCCCCTCCTATGAACAGAGTTCCTCCATTGTTCCTATGTCCTCCCCCCTATTATGGATCAGCATCCATTTATCAGTGAGTACATTCGGCATTTGGTTTTCTGAGACTGGTGTACTTCACTTAGCATGATATTCTCCAACTCCATCCATTTACCTGCAAATGCCATAATTTTATTCTCTTTTATTGCTGAGTAATATTCCATTGTGTATATATACCACAGTTTCTTTATCCAGTCATCTGTCAAAGGGCATCTAGGTTGGCTGTTGTGAATTGAGCTGCTATAAATATTGAAGTAGCTGCATCACTGTAGTATGCTGCTTTTAAGTCCTCTGGATATAGACCGAGGAGTGTGATAGCTGGGTCAAATGGTGGTTCCATTCCAAGTTTTCTAAGGAATCTCCATACTGCTTTCCAGATTGGTTGTACCAATTTGCAGTTCCACCAGCAATGTATGAGCGTGCCTTTTTCCCCACAACCTCGCCAACACTTATTGTTGTTTGTATTCTTGATAATTGCCATTCTGACTGGCGTGAGATGAAATCTTAGGGTAGTTTTGATCTGCATTTCTCTGATTGCTAGAGATGTTGAACATTTTTTCATATGTCTATTGATAGATTGTATATCTTCTTTTGTGAAGTTTCTGTTCAGCTCCTTGGCCCATTTATTGATTGGGTTGTTTGTTTTTCTGGTGTTAAGTTTTTGAGTTCTTTCTCTATCCTGGAGATCAGTGCTCTATCAAATGTACGTGTAGCAAAGATTTGTTCCCAGAGTGTCAACCTATGTTCACTTCATTGATTGTTTCTTTTGCTGAGAAAAAGCTTTTTAGTTTGAATCTATCCCATTTGTTGATTCTTGATTTTACTTGTTGTGCTATAGGAGTCTTGTTAAGGAAGTATGGTCCTAATCCAACATGATGAAGATTTGGGCCTATTTTTTCTTCTATTAGGCATTGGGTCTCTGATCTGCTTCCCAGGTCCTTGATCCACTTTGAGTTGAATTTTGTGCATGGTGAGAGATAGGGGTTTAGTTTCAATTTACTGCATATGGATTTCCAGTTTTCCCAGCACCATTTGTTAAAGAAGCTATCTTTACTCCAGTGTACGTGCTTGGCTCCTTTATCTAGTATAAGGTAACTGTATTTAAGTGGGTTTGTCTCTGTGTCTTCTGTTCTATACCATTGGTCTACATGTCTATTTTGGTGCCAGTACCATGCCATTTTGTTACTATAGCTTTGTAGTATAATTTAAGGTCTGGTATTGTGATGCTTCCTGCTTCACTCTTCTTGCTAAGGATTGCTTTGGCTATTCTGAGTCTCTTATTTTTCCAAATGAATTTCATGATTGCCTTTTCTATTTCTATAAGTAATGATATTGGGATTTTAATTGAAGTTGCATTGAATCTATATAGCGCTTTGGGTAGTATGGCCATTTTGACAATATTGATTCTGCCTATACAGGGGCATTGGAAATTTTTCCATCTTCTAAGGTCTTCTTCAATTTTTTTCTTCAGTGTCTTGTAGTTTACATTGTAGAGGTCTTTCACCTCTTTTTGTTAAATTGATTTCCAAGTATTTTTTTTTTTGAGGCTATTGTGAATGGGATAGTTTTCCTAATTTCTCTTTCAGAAGATTTATCACTGATGTATAGAAATGCAATTGATTTATGGGTGTTGATTTTATATCCTGCTACTTTGCTGAAATCATTTATTAATTTTAGAAGTTTTCTGGTGGAATTTTTTGGATCTTCTAACTATAGAATCATGCCATCTGCAAATAATGATAGTTTGAGTTCTTCTTTTCCTATTTGTATCCCTTTAATTTCTTTCATCTGTCTAATTGCTCTGGCTAGCGTTTCAAGGACTATGCTGAACAGCAGTGGTGAAAGAGGGCATCCCTGTCTTGTTCCAGTTTTTAGAGGGAATGCTTCCAATTTTTGTCCATTTATGATGATGTTGGCATTGGATTTTGCATAGATAGCTTTTACAAAGTTGAGGTATGTTCCTACTATCCCAAGTTTTTCTAGCATTTTAAACATAAAAGGGTGCTGTATTTTGTCAAATGCTTTCTCTGCATCAATTGATAAAATCATATGACTCTTATCTTTAAGTCTACTGATGTGATAGATCATATTAATTGATTTCTGTATGTTGAACCAACCTTGCATCCCTGGAATGAACCCCACTTGATCATGGTACACTATTTTTTTTTATTTTTTTGTATGTAATTTGCCAGAATTTTATTGAGAATTTTTGCGTCTGTGTTTGTCAGGGATATTGGTCTGAAATTTTCTTTCTTTGATGTGTCTCTGTCTGGTTTTGGAATCAGGGTGGTACTTCCCTCATAGAATGAGTTTGGAAGGGTTCCCTCCTTTTCTATTTCATGAAATTGTTTGAGGAGTATTGGTATTAATTCTTCTTTGAAGGTCTTGTAGAACTCGACTGAGAATCCATATGGTCCTGGGCTTTTCTGGTTTGGCAGGCTCTTGATGGCATCTTCTATTTCCTTGCTTGAAATTGATCTGTTTAAGTTGTGTATGACCTCTTGGTTCAGTTTGGGTAGGTCATATGCCTCTAGAAATTTGTTGGTGTCTTCAGGGTTTTCTATTTTACTGGAGTATAAATTTTCAAAATAATTTCTAATCATCCTCTGTATTTCAATAGTGTCTGTTGTGATATTTCCTTTTTCATCATGAATTTTAGTAATTTGGATTTTCTCCCTCCTTCTTTTCATTAGGATGGCTAAAGGTTTGTCAATTTTGTTTATTTTTTCAAAGAACCAGCTTTTTGTTTTGTCAATTTTTTGAATTGTTTCTTTTGTTTCAATTTGATTGATTTCAGCCCTAATTTTGATTATTTCCTGTCTTCTACTTCTTTTGGTGTTGATTTGTTCTTCCTTTTCTAAGGCTTTGAGACGAAGAGTCAATTCATTTATTTGTTGACTTTTACTTCTTCTAATGAATGTGTTTAGTGCTATGAACTTTCCTCTTAGCACTGCCTTCATGGTGTCCCAGAGATTTTGATAGGTTGTATCAGAGTTTTCATTTGCCTCTAAGAATTTTTTTTATCTCTTCCCTGATGTCTTCTGTTCTTCATGCATCATTCAATAGCATATTATTTAGTTTCCAGGTGTTGGAGTAGTTTCTATTTTTTAATCTGTCATTGATTTCTAATTTTATTCCATTGTGGTCAGATAGGATGCAGGGTAGGATCTCTATTTTTTTGTATTTGCTAAGACTGGCTTTGTGACATAACATATGATCTATTTTGGAAAAGGATCCATGTGCTGCTGAGAAAAAAGTGTATTCACTCATTGATGGATGGAACACTCTATATATGTCTATTAAGTCTAAATTACTGATAGTTTCATTGAGATCTATGGTTTCTTTATTTAGTTTTTGTTTGGAAGATCTATCCAATGGTAAGAGAGCTGTGTTAAAGTCTCCAAGTATTATTGTGTTGTGGTCTATTTGATTCTTGTATTTGAGAAGGATTTGTTTGATATACATAGAAGTCCCATTATTTGGGGCATAGATATTTATGATTGTATGTCTTGTTGATGTATGGTTCCCTTAAGAAGTATGAAATGACCTTCTTTATCTCTTTTCACCATCTTTGGTTTGAAGTCCTCTTTATTTGATATGAGGATGGAAACTCCTGCTTGTTTGCGGGGTCCATGTGAGTGATATGTTTTTTCCCAGCCTTTCACTTTCAGTCTGTGGATGTCTTTTCCTGTGAGATGAGTCTCTTGAAGACAGCATATTGTTGGGTCTTTTCTTTAATCCAGTCTGTCAGTCTATGTCTTTTAATTGGTGCATTTAGGCCATTCACATTCAGGGTTATTTTTGAAATATGACTTGTAATCCCGGCCATTTTGGTTTATTTTTGGTTTTTGCCTTGATTTGTTTTCTCTTTTGAATGGTTTTTCCTTTAGTGTAGTTACTCTGTTTGTATATTTTCATTGTTGTTTTTCATTTCCTCCTTATGGAATATTTTGCCAAGAATGCTGTGTAGTGCAGGCTTTCTTGCTGTAAATTCTTTTAACTTTTGTTTGTCATGGAAAGTTTTTATTTCATTATCAAATCTGAAGCTCAATTTTGCTGGATATAGGATTATTGATTGGCATCCATCTTCTTTCAGAGCCTGGAATCTGTTGTCCCATGATCTCCTGGCTTTTAGGGTCTGGGTTGAAAAATTTGCTGAGATTTGAATTGGTCTTCCCTTATATGTAATCTGGTTCATCTCTCTGTGGCCTTTAAAATTCTATCCTTATTCTGTATGCTGGGCATTTTCATTATTATGTGCCTTGGTGTAGATCTGTTGAAATTTTGTACATTTGGTGTCCTGTAAGCTTCTTGTGTTTGATTTTTCATTTCATTTTTCATATTTGGGAAATTTTCTGATATTATTTCATTGAAGAGATTATGCATTCCTTTGATTTGAAATTCTGTGCCTTCTTCTATCCCAATAAATCTTAGAGTTGGTCTTATGATGCTGTCCCATAGTTCTTGTATGTTCTGTCCATGATTTCTTACCATCTTCACTGTATGGTCAAGTTTATTTTCAAGATTGTACATTTTGTCTTCATTATCCAAGGTTCTGTCTTCCAGGTGATCTAGTCTGCTGGTGATGTTTTCTACTGAGTTTTTTATTTTGTTTGTTTTATATTTTATTTGGTTTATTGTCAAGAATTTATGATTTTTTCACAATCTCTAGCTCTTTCTTAAAGTAATCTTTTGCTACTTGTAATTGCTCTCTTATCTCTTTGTTAGAGTGGTCAATGGTTGCCTTTACTTGCTCCCCTATTTCTTTGTTGGATTGATCAATTTTTGCCTGTATTTGCTCGCTTATGTCATGTTTTAATTCGCAGATCATTTTAATTATGTACATTCTGAATTCTTTCTCTGACATTTCATCAACTGTGTTGTCAGTGGATTCTGTTACTGTGGTATCGAGGTTTATTTGGGGCACTTTCTTCCCTTGTTTTTTCATGTTGATTGTGTATCTTCCTTTCTTGCAATGCCAATCTGAGGTATTGTGGCTTCTATCCTATAATCTTGTATTGACACTCCATATTACCTGTATCTCACCTTGGAGCTACTTCTGGTCCCCCAGAGTCCCCAGATGGACACTACTGCCACTAAAATTGGTGGCGGAGGTAGTGTACGTACCTCAAGAGGGCAGTGAGAGTGGCCTTGGCTGGGCTCCTGTGGCAGTCCCTGAGGGCTGTTTTGGGCCCTCTATTGTGCTTCTGCCAGTGAGCAGGAACTCTGGAGTGGAACTGGGGGTGGGCCCAGACCTCACTTATTCAGGTTCTCAAGCAGGAGAGTCTCGGTGCTACCCTACCATGGGTGTGAGCTCCCCTGGGGCTGGAGACTAGCAGGCTCTGGTCTGCCTTTGGCTGGGCACCCCTGGTGTTCTCTGAGGGTGGTTTTAGCCCTCTGTCTCACCTGTCCATAGGAACTCTGGAGCAGAACTGGGGCAGGCCCAGGCCTCGCTTGGGTGGGGCCTCCTCACACAAGGATCTCTGTGGCAACTTTTACTGTGGGTGTGAGCTCCCCTGTGGCTGGTGGCTAGCAGTCTCTGGTCTCCCCCTGGCTGGACACCTGTGGAGTTTCATGAGGGTGGTTTGGGCCCTCTGGTGCTCTGCAGGAGAAGAAAATAAATTTTAACATTGGTCAGGATCAAATTCCATTTCTGCCACCTAATTGGTACTCAATATATGTTAGACATTATTATCACCATAACAGATACTCAATCTACTCTTGATTGATTTTATGTCTAAAGTACAGTATCTGGAGCCTCCCACATAGGATTCAGAGTGGTGCCTCAGTTTCAATAATAAACACTGTAGGTTAATATTGTTGCTTTATATGTGTATGACATCCTTGTTTTACTTTGGCAAATAAGATTCACAGAGAATGAATCTTGACAACAGCACAGAACATTGCTATGGAGATACTGACTTCCTGGTCAAAGGACAAATAACTCCCATCACTATGAGACCTTAGTTCAGTTTCATAACCTTGCTAAGTTTCATTCTTCTATAAAATAAGATTCATAGCACTACCTGCTTCATAGATTTGCTGTATAAATAGTAAAGACAATAACAAAATATACTTAGCCCAGTACTTGGCATGTAGTCAGCACCTAATAAATGTTACCTACTCTTTCTTTTTTCTTTTTCCCTCTTCATTTTTCTTTTTTTCCTCCTCTTCCTCCTCCTCCTCCTCCTCCTTCTCCTCCTCCTCATCCTTTCCCCCCTCCTTCTTCAGTATAAGGTCTCACTATTATTTTGCAGGCTGGTCTCCAAATCCTGGGCTCAAGCAATTCTCCTGCCTCAACCTCCAAGAGTAGCTGGGACTATAGGTGCACACCACAGTGCCCAACTACATATTACTATTTTTAATCAATATTTTTATTTTTTTTCCTTTTTAATTGACACATAAAAATTGTGTATATTTATGGGGTACTGTGTGATGTGAACCAAAGGTTTTCAATGGCAGTGCTAAAGGCACCATAGGGCTCAACCATCTAAAACAACCAAAGGGTATTTGCTATTGATACAAAAATAACTCTCTAAATGAGCCAATTTGTGAGATTTTAGATTGGAATTTATTCAATTATATATCTACTATTTCCTTCAAGTGCCTGGGCTCTCTGAGGCAAAGCATGCCAATGGTCATCACCTACAGACCCCTTTGGGAGTGATGCTGGCCACTCTAGCAGGCTCACCAGATCCCCCTCGGGCTAACTCACACACTTGACAGTTCTGTCAACACAATAGCACACCATTCCCTTCTGCCATCGTGAGCATTGTGATGGACTCTAGCCATATTTTAAAGTGTAGAAGGTTCTGGAACCTCCAAGTTCTTCTCACTCTGGATAGTAATGGCTTCTGGTACTAAGACTGAGGGAACTGACAGCAAAAACATTAAAATTTTATTTTCAACAATGTTCCATATCACTTCCATTGCCATCCCCTCGATTTCATGGTCCAAGTCCTTCATGATAGTTATTTTATGTCTATATTTCTTTTGCTGAGACTTGTTGATACATAATCTAATCATTAATATACACTTTTTAAAAAAATATTTTTAGTTATGCATGACACAATGTCTTTATTTTGTTTTGTTTATTTATATGTGGTGCTGAGGATCGAACCCAGTGCCTCACACATGCGAGGGTAGCGCTCTGCCACCGAGCCACAACCCCAGCCCTAATATACACTTTTTGACTGGTTTCAGGAACTCTATTTTTCTTTCTTTTTCTTTTCATTCTTTCCTTTTCTTTTTTTTTTTTCTTCTTCTTCTTCTTTTTTTTTTTTTTTTTTGGTGCCGGAGGTCGAACTCAGGGCCTCAGGCATGTTTAATACATGTTCTACCACTGAGCTGCACCCCCAGATTACAGGCCACTATCTGCTTTGCTTTGCATCAAGTCACTGTTATTCAACAATGCCCCAAGCATTTACTGAATGTCACCTGTTTAGCAAACACTGCCAGTGGATAAAAGGTGAAAGGGTGTGCTGTGTCTGGGCCCAGGGAGTCATGTCTTGGGTGATATGGAAACAGCTACACAAACAAGTGGCCACAGCACAGGAGAGCAGAGATAGCAGCTGGTGAGGCAAGGCACCTGGCAAAGGCACCAGGAACTGGCTCCTCTCATCATCATGTTTCATTCCAATGTCATCTCTGCTGAGAGGGGTTCCTGCCCACCGGATGTGCAACAACCCCTGTCCTAGCATTCTATTACATAGGTACTTTTAACTTTTCTCACAGCAATTATCATTAAACACTTAATCTATTTGTTTCCTTTGCTATGTCATATATTTCTTCTACCCAGTAGACACTCAGTGAGCACTTGTTGAGTGGCCAGTGGAGTCTCTAAATGAGTGAATGAACTGCATGCTCTGTATATGTCATTAAATCATTAAGCCAGGCATGCTGGAACACGCCTGTAATCCAGGAGTCTGAAGCAGGAGAAAGGTGAGTTCAAGGCAGCCTCAGCAACTTCATGAGGCCTTCAGCAACTTAGTGAGACCCTGTCTCAAAATTTAAAAATGAATAAAATAAAAAGGACTGGGGATGTAGCTCAGTGGTAAAGTACCACTGGGTTTAATCCTCAGTACCCATCCCCTGAAATGAAATCATTAGTCTAAATCACATAGATGATTTGGGAGGAAAAAGTAAACAAGACTAACGTAATACATGTAATTACTGTTTTCAACATATCAGAACTTTTATGAAAATATTGGCCACGGGTCTTCTCTGATTATAGATAGACTACACTTAACATGAAAGAAACTCTATGACAAGGCCCTCAGATTAGAAACATGCACCTGAGTTTACTTCTAGAGACTTAGGGTAAAGTGACTGTTGTTTTCATTGCTTTATCCCTTTATCTGCTTGAGGCCAAGAGGCTCAACCAGATAAACTAGATTCTACAAGGCCAGTATAGAGTAAGCAGCCAGTCATGCCCCAGAGAA
Source organism: Geosciurus inauris (assembly GCA_004024805.1). Classification (NCBI taxonomy): domain Eukaryota; kingdom Metazoa; phylum Chordata; class Mammalia; order Rodentia; family Sciuridae; genus Geosciurus; species Geosciurus inauris. The sequence goes on from PVHX01003798.1 coordinate 126,998, forward strand.
TACTCCAGAATCTTTAGTCACATAGACACACACGTATGTATAACGTATTTATATGTAAATGTACATATGCACATATTTTTGAATGCTTACATACACACATACACATGCACACACAGATACATGGGTAGTAAAACAGTGGGAGATAGCTTAACCAGCACAGCTGCAGCCAGACAAGTGCCTGGATAGGTCAGCTGTCCCAGTTTTCAGGCATATTTGCAATGATACATTCTGGAACATTCTTACCATGAGTGAATACTGAGCTCATTAGCTTGCAAAAGTACCACATGTATTTGAAGCATTATTGTAGAATGGGCCATTTTTTCACATTTCTGGGGATTTATTTCTCCAGGAAACATACCCAGAACCCTAACTGAGTGCCAAGCCCAGGCATGCAAAAAACTTACACTAAGGATGGAGTCAGACAAAGAAATACCTGGCTACCATTCCAGATGGTATTGCTGAAGTCCATGCCGGGAGTTAGGGAGCAAAGAAGGGCTTATTGATGTGTGACTGGGGTGCTTGGAAACCTTTCTGAAGGAGGTGTCACCAGCAAGAATTTGAAGGCTAAATAGGAGCTTGCTGGATGGAGAGTAGGAGGGGGCAGGAGTCAGGGAGTGTGGGTGGTGTGCCACGCAGAAGGAACAGTGCTTGCAAAGGCAGGAGAGAAAGCCCCGTCTGGCTGATGATACTCAAAGGTGAGCAGACACATGGCTGCAGAAGCAGAATGGTGCCCCCTTTGCAGGGATCTCATGTTTGAAGTCAGGGTACCTGAACAGTGTCCTAGTAGACTGCAAATTGGTGTATCCATCATGGAAAGCAGTATGGAGATTCCTCAGAAAACATGGAATGAAATCACCATTTGATCCAGCTATGGAATATTACTCAGCCTTAAAGAAGAATAAAATTATGACATTTGCAGGTAAACGGATAGAGTTGGAGAGTATCACGTTAAGTGAAATAGACTGATCCCCCCCAAAACAAAAGCTGAATGTTTTCTCTCATATGCAGATGCTAATTCACAATAAAGAGGAGCTAGGGAAAATAGAGACAATTTGGATTAGGCAGAGGAGAGTGAAGGGAGGGGAGGAGGTATGGGATAGGAAGTATAGTAGAATGAATTGGCCATTATTACTTTATGTACATGTACGATTGCACCACCTTTGTGATTCTACATCACATACAACCAGAAGAATGAGAAGTTATACTCCGTTTATGTACGATGTGTTAAAATACATTCCAATGTCATGTATAACTAATTAGAACAAATAAAACAAACAAAAAGAAGGTAATAATGAGTGTTGGTGATGATGTAGAGAAACTGAACCCTAGTGTGCTGGGGGTGGGAATGTAAAGAGGTGCAGTTGCTATGGAAAACAGCATGGTGGTTCCCCCCAAAATTAAACATAGAATTACTCTATGATCCAATAATTCCACTTCTGGGTATATATCCAGAAGAATTGAAAGTAGGATCTCAAGGAGGCATTTGTACACCCATGTTATAGCAGCATTATTCAAAACAGAAAAAGCAGGTGCAACCCCCAAGTATGCATCAATTGATGGATAAATGGATTAACCAAATGTGGTACATATATAAAATGAAATATTACTCAGCCTTAAAAAAGTTCTGACACATGCAACAATGTGCATGATCCTTGAGAACATTATGCTAAGTGAAATAAACCAGCTTCAAAAAGACAATACTACATAATTTCACTCCTGTGAGGTCAAGTTGTCAAGTTCATGAAAACAGAAAGTAAAATGGTGGTTACTAGGGGTTAGGGAAGGAGAAAGGGAGAGTATACATGGTGAGCCTCTTGGAAATACACCACTAGGAGCTGTGATGGAACCAGGTTTCCCAGGAACGGGGACAGGAGGCAGTTGTACACCTATGGCCTCTGGCTGTCATCCATCATTTTCTCTCCCTACTGCCTGCAGCTGTCCTTCCCTGCTATTTTGTCCCCTCCTTGCCTGGAAGCTCCTGCTCATTCATTCCAGTTGCTTCCTGCCTCTTGGGCTCACCCAGGAACCTTCAGGACACCCCTTCATCCTCTTTGGACATTCTCTCACCTCCAGACTTCTGCTCATTACCTGTTTCTCTCTAGAACTTTCAGTTCAAATTTTGAAAAGATCAGATTGGCCATCTGATCTAGGGAGATGGTACATTGTTAAGAATCTGGCAGGCTTGTGGACTGGTCCCCTGACCAACCCACTTCACCAGTTAGCAGCAGCTTCCTGGGGCAGCCTGGTGAGCAGGGTCCTGGATGCCAGCTGTGTGCAATAGAAGCAATGGGTGGCAGGGGTGTGGATCCCTACAATGGGGATTTCTAGAACACCAGTAACCTAATCTGAAACCTCAAGATGGACTGCCTCCATATTCACCCCAATGTTGTTGATTCTCTCCCTCCTTTCCCTATCCCCACAATCTTTCCATTATTTGTTATTATGTTACTCATTTTACTCAAAAGGCAGGAAATGACATTTGAGACAAAGCCTGATTTATTCACTTTTTGTTTTCATCGCATGGTAGTACTCAAATATTTCTTAATAAACTAATTAATGGAAAACAATTACCTTTTAAAAGTGCTGATTTTTGAAATATGAAGGCATAAGTTCAATCACTGTGTGATCTTTGAAAAGCATCTAATCTTTCTGGATCTCACCCTCAAATTCTGCCAAATGAGTGGATTAGAATGCATCAGGAGTCCAAAGCAGGTTCTGCCACAACCCACAAGAAGATGAATGGGCATCTGTACTGCCAAATGCTGCAGAATCTTTTAAGATGGTCCTTATGAACTTGCCCAAGAGAGATTAAAGGACAGAACTCTTCCCAGATTTAACTTGTTCACAAAATCCTTTGAACATGGAATGTCCTGCGGGACTCTGGCTAGGGAATTGAAAGACCTGCTTGGGATGCATGTAGCTTCTCAGGGCTACTTTAGCTCCAGAGACTCTTGGACTACCTACAAGTCTGCGTGGTGCCTCCCCATTACTTGCCTGGAATTAATTGCTCTGGATTTTAGATTTTAAGTGATCTTGGATCCCTTTGGTTATTTCTCGTTTCTGTCCCATTCATGATTGTCTGAGGTTTATTTCCCCCTCTTTATCTGTGACTTGTGGGTAACTAGGGCTGCTGAGTCAGATTCCATGAAGTTGCTTCTCCTTATCTCAGGGAGCAATAGTGGTACCTCCTGTTACCAAGAAAGATAAGGCCCAGCTACCCTGCTGCTGACATGCAGGTGAACGCCTTTGAGTGGGCGGCTATCACCTGGGAAGGCCCCTGTGTTGTCCTTTCACTGTGAGATTGTCATCTCACCTGTGTGATTAGTGAGAGGTACAACCTAATGTGTGGGTTTGTCCTGGCAACATTTCATATCTGTTATGACTTGGATTAATGACCAGATATCATAACTGACTGGAGAACAAGGATTAAGGAGAACACTGTCAAATGCAGGAATCTGGGCATACTGAGGTCTGCTGAGGACCTGGGCTTTGCTCTCCTGTGCTACTGTCCTAGGGCTGCCATAACTAAGCACCTCAAGCTGGTGGCCTAAGGCAACAGAAATGGCTTCTCTCACCATCTGGAATCTGGGAATTTGACATGGAGGTGTTACAGGGCCATGTGCTCACTGAAGCCTCTAAGGGAGGATACTTTGTTGTCTTTCAGCTTATGGTAGTGCTGGATATTTCTTGACTTATGGTAGCATTACTCCAACCTCTGCTTCTGTCTTCACGTGGTTATCTTCCTTCTATGTCCGTGTCCAAATCTTCCTCTTCTTATAAAAACACCAGTCATATTGGATGGGAGCCACCTAATGACTTCACATTAACTTGATTATATTTGCAAAAACATTATTTCCAAATAAGGTCACCTTCACAGGCATCAGGAATTAGGACTTCAGCATATCACCAGGGGACACCATTCAGCATTTTTCCCACTCCCTGTGTCAAGGAAAAGCACATTTGGAGGCCAGCTTCATGCAATAGATTTTTCTCAGTCTTCTGAACTTTGTCTATGAGTCTATGAACAATGGCAATCTTCTCTCTCCTTCCAGGGTTGATTCTTGGGTTTCAGAGAGGACAGAGTCCAGGTGCCCTCAGCATAAAAGTCAAAGAGTTTAGAGCCAGAGAAGTCAAAGGTATCCAAGACTTTATTTACAGATGTGAGAGAGTGCGTATTCTGAAATTACAATAAAATGGGACATAGGAGCCAGAGGGATTCTGGTTTGAATCCCGCCCTCATTGCCTGGTGACTGTGAGACTGAGCAAAGCTCTTGATCACTCAACAGGTAATGGCAACAACACTAACTCATCCCAGTGATTCTTGCCTGGGGAGATTTTGGCACCCTCCTCCCTTAAGAGGCAATATCTTTGGATATTTTTTGTCACAACTGAGGGGTTATTACTGGCATCTAGAAAGCCACACAACCAAGAATGACCAATCATGTCAATAATGCCAAAACTGAGAAACTCTGCTCTATCCTTATGGGATTATAGTGAGCTTCAGAAATGAGGCACTGGGGTGTCCAACATGTATGGCACTGGGTCAGCCCAATAAAGGGCAGATCTATATGTAGAGAAGTTTGTGACAATCCTATAAAAATACTTGAACTTACTAGAATCTTCAGAAAATGAAATTTGAACAAATGTACAAATGTTCTCATGCTCAGTGCTACAGTATGAATGTCTGAGAAATGTAATATAAAAATATCCTGAGACAGGAGAATTGCAAGTTCAAACCCAGCCTCAGCAACGGCAAGGTGCTAAGCAACTCAGCGAGACCCTGTCTCTACATAAAACACAAAATAGGGCTGGGGATGTGACTCAGTGGTCGAGTGCCCCCGAGTTCAATCTCCAGTATAAATAAATAAATAAATAAAATAAAATAAAAATAAAAATATCATGAGCACTGGGTATGGTGCTGAGTGTCTATAGTTCTCCAGCACTCAGGAGGCTGAGTTAGAAGGATCACTTGAGTCTAGGAGTTCAAGATCAGCCAAGGCAACATAACAAGACCCCACCTTCACCACTTCTCTCTCTTTCTCTCCCTCTCTCTCTCTGTCTCTTTCTCTCTCACACACACACAAACACACACACACACACACACACACACACACGATGTTGGTCAAAGCAGATGGTGAGGAATAACAGGAGGGATACAAATATTGTTGGTATGCTTATGTCATATGCCTTTTTATATTTTACTTATATCTTCTACCTGTATCATCTCATTTAATTCTTCCAGTAACACAGGGAATTAAGAATTTTTATTCCCATTTTGCAGGTGAAGAAACCAAGGCTTGCAGAAGTTTAGCATCTTGTCCAGGGGGTGTGCGTCCAAGAGTGGTGGAGCCTATGAGTCTCTGTCACCAAGCCCCTGATTATCTGTTGCCCCACCTAATACACATGTGATTGCTGCAACTGACAAATTCATTAGTCATAAATCTCATGGTGGGAATGCTGAGGGATGCAGATAAGGAGATTCTCAAAATTAGAAATCTGGAGAATCTTCCTTAAGGATTCTTAAGGGATCTCCACCATTTCAGAGTCTCCCTTCTCTTTTCTGCATTTCAGTCCAGAGCTCTTTTCATATTCTCTCTGGAGATCTTGACAACTGGACTGGTCCAGTCCAACAGAAACATGCAAAATTCTAAGAACCTGTTCACTTATTTTCTGTCCTCCAGCTGTGCATGGCAAGTCCTACTCCCTCAAGATAACACTACAAAGAGGAGAGTATCTAATTTAATCAGAGATGAGACAGTAGTACAAAGCTGAGAATGGAGAAACAGCAATATACTCTCATAATGTTCTTTAATATATATAAATAAGTATAATATCTCCTGAAGGTATACAGTAACAAGTTAAAGCTACACACCATAAACCCCCAAATAACCACTAAAATAATGACGCGATGAGTTACCACTAACAAGCCCCAAAGGAGATAAAATGGATTCATAAAAATAATCAGTCCACTAAGAAGACATACAAGTGGCCAGAAAGCACATGAAAAGATGATCAGTGTTGGGGTTGGGGTTGTGGCTCAGTGGTAAAGCACTTGCCTGACATGTGTGAGGCACAGGGTTCAGTCCTCAGCACCACATAAAATAAATAAATAAATAGATAAATAAATAAATAAATGTATTTTGTCCATCTACAACTAAAAATATTTTTTAAAAAGATGATCAATATTTTTAGTCATCAGGGAAATGCAAGTCAAACCCCCAATGAAATACCACTTCACACTCATGGGAGTGGCTATAGGCAAAAAGACGGAAGTTAATGAATGTTGGAGACCATGTGGAGGAAGAATACTCATATGCTGCTGGAGGCAATGGGACAGCACTTTGCAATAGTCTGGCAAAGCCTCAGATGTAGAGTTACACATAGAGTTCCAACCCCTGGGTATATAATTAGGAGAAATGAGATATGTATCTACATAAAAACTTACATGTGAATGTTCACAGCAGCATTATTTGAAATAACCCAAAGTAGAAACAACCCAGATGTCCATCAACTGATGACTGGATAAACAAATATGGTGTATCCATAGAGTGGAAATCATTCATATAAAAGGTCAAGTGAAGTACTGACACAAGGAGCCTTGAAAGCGTTATCCTAAGTGAAAGAAGCCAGTCAAAAAAGACCCATACTATAAGGGAGGCGGTTCCAAGATGGCGGCCTAGTCGGACACCCAAGTCAGTCTCTCCAGAGCCAGAGATTGAAGTTTTGGAAATACCGTCATCGTACAGCCACCCCCGCAGGAATTTCACTTGCGCATGTAAGCAGGGCCACCAGGCAGCAGCCAATGCCACAATCAGCGTGACTTCAGCAGCAAGCTGCGGTGGAGCTCAGCGGGGGACAGCGGCTGAGCTCACCGGCCAGCAGCTCTGGGCTCCAGCCCAGGGCTCGCCCCGGGCTGAGACTACTTATACACGGGGTACCTGCTCCAGCGCCCACCCAACCACGTAGGGCCCCTAGCAGTTGCTCCCGTGGACACATGGCCCCAGCCACTAGCCACTGAGGAGCCCAAATTCAAGGTAAGAGTCGCTCCAGAGACACCAGCGGAGACAGCCCCACCCAAGGGTGGCTTGTGCCCACCACAATTCCACTCCAGAATTCTTGTGGACCGGCAGGAGCCCCAAAGGACACTGACCTGCCCTCAGGAACCTCCATGGTTGTCCAGCCAAAAGGAGACCAGGGTCTGCTACCTCTAACCATTGGGAGGCCAAATTCAGGGCAAAAGTCGCTCCAGAGACACCAGTGTGAGGCAGCCCCGTCCAAGGGCAGCTTGGGTCTGCCCCAGTTCTGCTCCAGAGTTCCTGGGGCCCATCAGGAGCTACAGAGGGCCCAGATCCACCCTCAGGAAACTCCACGGGTGTCCAACTAAGGATTGTCCAGAGTCTGATTGCTACCAGCCACAGAGGAAGGCACACCCAGGGTAAGAGTGACCTCCAGAGACCCCAGCGTGAAGAGGCCCCACCCTAGTGTGCTCTGGGCCTGCCTCAGTTCCACTTCAGAGTTCCTGTGGTCAGGCAAGACAGAAGGCCCCAAACCACCCTTAGGGAAAGCCAGAGTGCCCAGTTGAAGGCAGACCAGAGCCTGCTAGCCTCTACCCCCAGGGGAGCTCACACTCACTGTAAGGGTCGCACACAGACTCTCCAGCTTGTGACCCTGCCTAAGTGAGACCTGAGCCCACCTGTAGTTCCACTCCAGAGTTCCTGTTCACCAGCAGGAGTGCAAGAGAGGGGCAAAACAGCCCTCAGGGGCCGCCTCAGAAGCACAGCCAAAGCCACTCCCACTGCTCTCTAGAGGTAGTCCACTACCTCCGCCACCAACTTTAGTGACAACAGTGCCCATCTGGGGACACTGGGAAAACAGAAGTAGCTTCAAAGTGAGACACAGGTAATCCAGAGTGTCAATACAAGATTATAGGATAGAAGCCGCAATACCTCAGATTGGTATTTCAAGAAAGGAAGATACACAATCAACATGAAAAAACAAGGGAAGAAAGTGCCCCAAATAAACCTGGATGCCACTGTAACAGAATCCATGGACAGCACAGTAAATGAAATGTCAGAGAAAGAATTCAGAATGTACATAATCAAAATGATCAGCGAACTAAAGAATGACATAAATGAACAATTACAGGCAAAAATTGATCAATCCAGCAAAGAAATAGGAGAGCAAATAAAGGCAACCATAGATCATTCTAATAAAGAGATAAGAGAGCAATTACAAGTAGCAAAAGATTACTTTAAGAAAGAGCTAGAGATCGTGAAAAAAAACCAATCAGAAATTTTTGAAATGAAGGAAACACTTAACCAAATAAAAAACTCAATAGAAAGCATCACCAGCAGACTTGATCACCTGGAAGACAGAACCTCAGATAATGAAGACAAAATATACAAACTTGAAAAAAATTTGATCATACAGTGAAGATGGTAAAGAATCATGAACAGAACATACAAGAAATATGGGACAGCATCAAAAGACCAAATCTGAGATTTATTGGGATAGAAGAAGGCGCAGAATTTCAAACCAAAGGAATGCATGATCTCTTCAATGAAATAATATCAGAAAATTTCCCAAGTATGAAAAATGAAATGGAAAATCAAATACAAGAGGCTTACAGGACACCAAACGTACAAAATTTCAACAGATCTACACCAAGGCATATTATAATGAAAATGCCCAACATACAGAATAAGGATAGAATTTTAAAGGCCACGCAAGAGAGGAACCAGATTACATATAAGGAGAGACCAATTCGTATCTCAGCAGATTTTTCAACCCAGACACTAAAATCCAGAAGATCATGGAATAACATATTCCAAGCCCTAAAAGAAAATGGATGCCAATAAAGAATCCTATATCCAGCAAAATTGACCTTCAGATTTGATGATGAAATAAAAACCTTTCATGATAAACAAAAGTTAAAACAATTTACAGCAAGAAAGCCTGCACTACACAGCATTCTTGGCAAAATATTCCATGAGGAGAAAATGATAACCAACAATGAAAATTTACAAAGAGAGGAACTACACTAGAGGAAAGACCATTCAAAAGAGAAAACAACTCAGGGTAAAAACCAAAAACAAACCAAAATGACCAGAATTACAAATTATATTTCAATCATAACACTGAATGTAAATGGCCTAAATTCACCAATTAAAAGACATAAACTGACAGACTGGATTAAAAAACAAGACCCAACAATATACTGTCTTCAAGAGACTCATCTCACAGGAAAAGACATCCACAGACTGAAAGTGAAAGGCTAGGAAAAAACATATCACTCACATGGACCCCGCAAACAAGCAGGAGTTTCCATCCTCATATCAAATAAAGGGGACTTCAAACCAAAGATGGTGAAAAGAGATAAAGAAGGTCATTTCATACTTCTTAAGGGAACCATACATCAACAAGACATAACAATCATAAATATGCCCCAAATAATGGAGCTTCTACATATATCAAACAAATCCTTCTCAAATACAAGAATCAGATAGATCACAACACAATAATACTTGGAGATTTTAACACAGCTCTTTCACCATTGGATAGATCTTCCAAACAAAAACTAAATAAAGAAACCATAGATCTCAATGAAACTATCAATAATTTAGACTTATAGGCAGAATCAATTTTGTCAAAATGGCCATACTTCCCAAAGCGATATATAGATTCAATGCAATCCCAATTAAAATCCCAACGTCATTCCTTATAGAAATAGAAAAGGCAATCATGAAATTCATTTGGAAGAATAAAAGACCCAGAATAGCCAAAGTAATCCTTAGCAAGAAGAGTGAAGCAGGAGGCATCACAATACCTGACCTCAGATTATA
>PVHX01003799.1:0-136821 GCA_004024805.1 Geosciurus inauris
GTCGCCATTCAGTATTGCAACATTGGTATTCCCTCCAGCTCAGATGGATTGTTCTTCCTTTGAGTTGGGGTGGTTTCTTAATCCACGTCTGCAGGAAAGCAGTCCTTGGATAGAGGAATGACTCAGCTGAGAAAAACAAACCCATGAAGTGAAATGAAAAAGACTCATTCAAAGACACCAGTGTGGCTGAGAATGTTTGGAGGCTGCAAGTACCAAGGAACCCAACCTAGGTGCTCTAAACATAATGGCATGCACTTCAACAACGAGAAGTCTAGACACGGGTACCTCTAGGGTTACACAGGTTCCCTACCAGTCTATCTGCTCAAGAAAGGCAGTGTTCATGTGGCAGTGAGGAACACAGCTTGTGCCTTCTGAGTTCCAGTGCCAGGTTTGGTGCTTTCTGGTTGAAACTTCCCTCAAGTTATCCAACCTTTCTGAGTCTTCGTTTCCTCATCCATAAGCTGGAGATAGCAATAGCATCTCCCGGGCAGGACTGCTGTGAGCATTACATTAGTCAACAGATGCAGACTGCTTAGCCAGAGCCTGGCTTGGAATGAACACTATGTAAGTGTGAATATGGCCAGGAAGGGAGAAGCTCAGCATGGTCTAAGAAGTTTCACTGAACTTCAAGTTTACCAAGCTGGCCTCTCTGCCCATGTGGCTTCCTTACACACAGGAGACCAGCTGCTTGATTGTGCTGGAAACTCCCTCTGCCTCCCAACCCCCATCTAGTTGCCTTAGATACCAAGGCGCAGATGGGAACGTCCAGCCCCCTTCTTTCCTTGACTTCAGCAAGTGTAAGGCTGTGTAAATGACCATGCTGATGTTGTTTATTTTTCCTATTGTCATGTAAAATAGGGAAGTAAAAGCTGTTTTGCATTGCAGGTCACTGTGGGGAAGGATATATAGCATGCCAAAGTTCTCGGGGAAAGGCCTACAGATCTATCTGCAAAATACAGCAGTGGGGAACATCATTGCCTTCCCAGGAGCCTTGGGGAGCAGTAAAAGTCCATAAAGGTTCAGGAAAGGCGTTGATTGGCTGTGACAGGAATGCAGCTGGAGTAGGAAGAGTGGTAGAGTGTGGATGTAAAATGTGCCTCGAAGGCTCCTGTGTTGAAGGCCTGGTCCCAGTGCAGTAGTGTTTGGAGGTGGGGCCTTTGGGACGTGGTTGGATGAGGAGGGCTCTGATCTCAGTGGATTAACCCATTGATAGTTGAATGGCCTACTGGGAAATGGTAGGGGCTGTGGGAGCTGGGAACTACTGGAAGAGAATGAGTCCTTGGGGCCATGATTATGGGAACTATATCTTGTCCTAGACCCTTTCCCCACCCCTCCTCAATTGCCATGATCTGAGCAGCTTTCCTCTGGCACATCTTTTTGCTCTGATGTTCTGCTTCACCTCAGGCCCAAAGCAGTGGCCCAGCTGACCATGGACTAAAACCTCTGAAACTATGAGCAGAAATAAATCTTTCCTCTTTTAAGTTGTTCATGTCCAGTGTTCTGGTCACAGACAAAAAGCTGTCTGACACAAATAGTAACAGCCAATATATAGTTTTGTGTAACTGTCCGGCATTTTCCTACAGTCATGAAATGGCAGAGTGGAATTGTGCCCTGGTAGTCTAAGTGTAAAGCCCAGGCTCTGTGCCACACTTTCTCACTAAAACTCTAGAAGAATAAGCTCTTTGGTGATTAGTCAGAATAACGGTTCTCAAAGTTGTGCATTAGAATTATCTGGGGATATCGTGAAACAGATTACTGGGCCAGCATGTACTTGAGCAGGCTGCTTCTATCAGCTTAGGAGAGCTGCTACAGGACATGTCTTCTCAACTCCCCATTCAACATCACCATGTCAGTAGCTTGAGGTCAGTCTTAGTGAGAAGATTTAACTACAAGTCAGCACTGTAGGGCATTTGCTCCCAGAAGAGATATTGTTCAACTTTTAGCAGCATAGCACTGGCTAGTATCCACCTTCAGGGTCCAACTCAGTAAGTCTTGGATAGCACCTGAGATTTATTGCTTGTGGTGGTAGGGATCAAACCCAGGACCTTGCATATGCTAGGTGAGCATTCTACCACTGAGCTATACCCCAGCCCCTGAAAAATTGCATTTCTAACACGTTCCTGAGTGATCCTCATTCCACTCATTCAAGGAACCTTGGAAGACCATTTCAAAGAGTCCTGACTCAGATAATACATTTTTCTCTCTCAACTAAAGTATATGTCATCAGAGCAAGAATACTGGTGGTTTCATAAAGAATGTGGACAACCTTCTAGCACATCAGTACTACTCAGAGCTAATGTTCACAAGAATGTTGACTGTAGGCCAGCTACTACCTTAGACATGATGTGCGTTAGTTTATTTAATCTTCCCTTTAACCTAGACTTCGGGTTCTATTACTTCTGTTGAGGCTGAAGCACAGAGTAGCCACATAGCTTGCCCAGATTTATGTTGGGAGTCCCTGAGATGTGAACAAGAGCAGTCTGGCTCCAGAGCCCATGAATTTAACTGCTGCACCACAAATCACAGATGAGATCTGACTGTAGTTCTGCCAAATATAAACCTAGTAACAATTCCTTTAAAAAAAAAAAAAAAGCTCAAAGAAAATGCACAAGGTAGTACATGCCTGTAATTCCTTTTACTAAAGAAGCTGAGGTAGGAGGGTGACAATTTCAAGGCCAGCTTGAGTAATTTAACAAGGCCCTATCTCAAAATAAAATAAAAAGGACTGAGAGTGTATCTCAATGGTACAGCACTCTCTTACCTAATATGCAAAAGGCCCTGGGTTCCATCCATCTCACATACACACACAAGGAAATGGGGGATAGGATTTGTATTTGATTCTCCCAGCTTAACTTCAATGACTTTAAGAAAAATGAATAGAGAAGTCTTCATTTCTCTCATTGTCCTTTTTCTTCCAACACCATGTATATGCAACAGACCACATCACCGGTTGATGAGAAAGTACTGGGAGTCAGTAAACTTTTCCAATAAAGGACAAGATGCTGAATGTTTAAGCTTTTAGGCCATGCAGTCTCTACTGCGGCCACTCAACTCTGCTTTGAAGGTTAAAAATATGTGAGAATGAGTATGGCTATGTCTCAGTAAAACAACGCTTACAAAAATAAACATTGGGCCCTATTCAGCTGTGGGCTATAAACTGATGACTTGTCCTAGATTAATATAGAAGTTACTCTTTATTCTTTAATACCTAGCAAAAATTTTATCTTCATTAAATTTAGGCAGATCTTCACAAAACAAAACACCAGTTCATCTGAGTAACCATTTAGCAGATACCATGGGAACATCTTCAGAAGACAGTCTATTTCTCTGGTTCTAATTTGGTTGTAGAAGATCTTCCTTGGTTTTAGATTATGATAGTAGGCTCAGTTTGCTGGGGAATCATGCTGCTGAAGTGAAGGCCCACAGATGCCTTATCTTAGCTTCACTCTTCTTGGCCAAGAAGGAAATGAGACAAGCAGGGGAGTGTGTTCTCATGTGATCACCTTACATATATATTGAGTAGACCACAATAATTCAGAATGTAGTTTATAAATCAGCAGTGTCAACTTTCTTCAAAATGTTTACACATTCCATTTTATAAACCAACACAATGCCAAAGAATGTGATGATGCTCTGTTAAGGGATTGGAAAACAATGTATCCCACACCCATTATCTTCTCGACAGTGAGATTGCCACCATCTTGATAAATGCCCCATAGGCCTTACCTGCTTCCAGACTCTCACTGCTCCTGATGTATTTTTGTAATGCTCATCCCTGATCCTTCTGAACTCATGACTAATCCTCTCTGGATTACTATTGCAAATTGTCTTTCGACCAAACTCTGTGACCTAGCATTCAAGAACTAATAGAGTCTAGCTTCATTTTCTCTTTCCTATTCTGTTTTAAGCCCACCTCATTTCTATGTCTAGATAATCATGACTTGAGGAAGGAAATTCCAAGGGCTTAGTCCAATGAGACACATATTTAATTAAAAGAGTAAAAACCACATTCCCTTAGAAAAACCATATCCCTAGACAAAGGCAAGACAAAGCCATAGGCAATAAAATAATCTAGAGTCAAAGAAATAGTCTGAACAACATTCCAGAAATAGGGCAATAGAGCATAACATTTCCCCTCCTCTGTGGTGTCTGATACAGAGTACCTGGACAGGTAAGGAACCTTATATACAACAGGGCTAATGCCATAGGTCAATTTTTCCAAATTTATCTTTTCATTAAAATCACTTGGGGTGATTTTTAACTGTAGTATTAATAGATGCCACCCCATGCCCAGGAAGAAGGACAGGAATCTAAACTTTAATAATCTAAACGTTATGATTGTTCACATTTGGGGAAATGCTGCCTTCACATTAAAATCACCTGGAGGCCATGCAGACCAACCACATGGAGAGGCCACGTGGAAGTGTTCTGGCTGACTGCCCAGCCAATGTTCCAGCCAATAGCCAGACTCCACTGCTAGACATGTATGAAGATGCATCCAGATGACCCCAGTCCCCAGGCACCAAGGATCCTCAACTGAGTCCCAGACATCACGGAACACAGACCAATTGTCCTTTCTTTGCCCTGTCTGAATTCCTGACCAACGGAATCCCAGAGCTCAATAAAATGGTTGCTTTATATATTTTTTAAAACATATCAGGGGAACTTTTTAAAAATGCTATAGCTTAGGTCTTATCCCCAACACATTCTAACTTATTTAGTCCTGGAGTAGGACCTGGTATTAATGTTTCCCCTACTTTTTTGTTATTAAAAACTTTAAACATCAAGAAAAGTTGAATAAAGCCAGTGTGGTGGCACACACGTGTAATCCCACTGGCTCAGGAGGCTGAGGCTGAGGCAAAGCCTCCCTCAGCAAAAGCGAGGCACTAAGCAACTTAGTGAGACCCTGTCTCCAATAAAATACAAAATAAGGCTGGGAGCCAGGTGCAGTGGTACACGCCTGTAATCCCAGCACTTTGAGAGGCTGAGACTGAATAATCGCAAGTTCAAAGCCAGCCTCAGCAATGGCAAGGCACTAAGCAACTCAGTGAGACCCTGTCTCTAAATAAAACACAAAATAGGGCTGGGGATGTGGCTCAGTGGTCAAGTACTCCTGATTTCAATCCCCAATATCCCCCCAAAATAGGGCTGGGGATATGGCTCAGTGATTGAGTGTCCCTGAGTTCGCTCCTCAGTACCAAAGTAAAGAATTGAATGAATAATGTGTGAAAATCTGACATCCACTCTATATATATCTGTATGTAAATACATTTATATATAAATATAAATACATAATATTATACATATTATATATAAGATGGATCTCAGATATAAATATATACAAATATGTACAAATACATACACAAAGTATATATATGCATATGTATATATATATATGGAGAGAGAGACAGAAAGAGAGATGAACTATTTGAAAATAATTTGCAACTATGACATTGGATCCCTAAGTACTTTAGGATGGAACTATCCAAAAATAAGGATGTTTTCCTACATAACCACAATACCATCATCATATGTAATAAAATAAACATGATAATTTCTTGTTGTCCAGTCCATAATCACATAATCACATCTCCACTGTCCCCCAATTTCCTTTTTAGCAGATTTTTTAAAAAACGAGATTCAATCAAATTTCATACATTGCATTTGGTCCTTAAGGCTCTTGAGTTTATTGTTCTCCTTTTATTTATTTTTTACATTACGCTGACTTTTAAAGCAGCAGGCCAGATAGAACAGTCTAGAGCAGATATTGGTCTGATGGTGTCTTCTTAGTGTCATTGAACTTGTATATCCTTTCCCAGGAGTTTTCTATAAACTAAAGGCTAAAGAGATAGATTCAGAATAAACATCTGGAAGACACAATTCATAGAAAATGGATACTTCACATCAGGTGATGCATACTGCCAGGTACCATGCTGAGTGAGTTTGACCCCTTGATTAAAGGGGCAACCATCCTACCTCTCCCTTTAAATATATTTTTCTATTTGCAATTAGCAAGGAAACTGTGAGGTAAAATTCTGGCCCATTAACACCCTGTTTCCTCAAAATAATTTCAACTATTATTTTTAGCATCCACTAATGGCAGTGAAAGAGTCATTGCAATATGTTCACTATATTTTTAATTTCATTTTCATTTTTATTTTTCAGTACCAGGGCACTCAACCACTGAGCCACATCCCCAGCCCTATTTTGTGTTTTATATAGAGACAGGGTGTCACTGAGTTGCTTAGTGCCTCACCATTGCAGAGGCTGGCTTTGAACTTGCAATTCTCCTGTCTCAGCCTCCCGAACCGCTGGGATTACAGGCATGTACCACCGCACCCTGCTTTACTAAGGCATTAATTACGATAAAAATTCATCCTTTTATTCTATAAATATTTTCAAATCTTGAGAAATATATGCACCTGTATAACAACCACAACCACTAGGAGACAGAATAGTTCCACACACACCACAAATTCTCCCATGTGCCATTATAGTCAAGCCCTTCCCAACCCCAGCTCCTGGTAGCCACTAATCCCTTCCTGTCCCTTTAGATCTGCCTTTTCTAGAATGGGACATACCACATACCAGAAGTCAAACATTGTGTAGTCATTGGCTTCTTTCATTAGCAAAGAACATTTGAGATCCATCCATCTTGTTACTTATGTCAATAATCTTTTCCTTTGAATTGCTGATTATTGTTCTATTGTATGGGTGTATTAGTTTGCTTATCCACTGAGTGACATCTGGGTTGTTTGCAGTTCAGGGTAATAATAGATAAAATCATAAAAACATTCTACTCCAGGTCTTTGTGTGAACATCAAGTTTTTATTTTACTTGGACAAATACTTAGAAATAGTATTGCTAAGTCATATAGTAAATGTATGTTTAACTTTACAAGAAAAACCTGCCAAGTTCTTTTCCATAGTTCTATTCCTACCTGCAATTTACAAATTAATTTGGTTGCTTTTTAAATTCTCTCATCCTTTCCGTTTCTTACCTGGTATTCTCCTATCAAGAAGAGCATGTCCTCAGCAAATTGAGATGAACTATACTTCTGTTTATAAAGGCAGAGTGAATGCTAATTATTTCCACTTCATTATTAATTTTTAGATTAAGGGTTTTATGAGTGTCACCTCTAAGAGCAGCAAATGACTTTCTGGGTTTTGTTTTGTTTTTCTTTTTTTTTTTTCTGTACCACATGCATTTAAGATTGTTTATTTCATATTTTCCAATCTGTAACAGTTATCATTCTTTTTAATACTCAAATTGCCCTAAATTTGCCAGCTGGGAAGATTTTCAGTCTGATCCTATGACCTTTTGATATGACTTCATTAACCTTTGATACTTCCCTGTCTGACACAGTAAAACTCTCACTCTCACCTTGAACTTTCCCTGAACCAAGCCAGGAGTCAGCCATTTCTCCAAGAAGCCAGTTCCTTTTGATGTACTTGGAAACCAAGTCTGAGCAGCAGGTGTCTCATGGCCACTGTAGCACCAATATTTCTAGATCACAAGTAGAAACACACACACACACACACACACAAACACACACATTTAAATAAAACACTAGGGAATATACATGCATTGAAATAATGAATTCATGCCAATATTTCTGATTAAAGCTTAATCTTCTTACCACCTTTGATTTTTATTTTTATCAAATTCCCCTTATATTAAAAATCTTGATTCTTCTTTGGGGGGAGGGTACCAGAGATTGAACTCAGGGGTAGTCAACCACTGAGCCACATCCTCAGCCCTATTTTTGTGTTTTATTTAGAGACAGGGTCTCACTGAGTTGCTTAGCACCTCACCATTGCTGAGGCTGGCTTTGAACTAGCGATTCTCCTGCCTCAGCCTCCCAAAGTGCTGGGATTACAGGCATGCACCACCTGTCCCTTTATATGTTAATTTAAGAATTAACATATATAGTAATTTGCTTTATCCCCAACACAAGTAAATTAAGGTCATAATTACAATGCCAGCCTTACTATTATTCAGAAACTAGTAAGGAAAGTTCAAGATTTCTTTGCAGTTTTTTTTTTTTTTTTTTTTTTTTTTTTTTTTTTTTTTTTTTTTTTTTTTTGTCTTTTTACTATTTCCCATTAGGGAATTCTAGATGGAGCACTGAGTTCAAAATTTACTTAATATACTTGTTATTCTGTGTAGTTACATTTCCAACTTGATAATAGTTAGGCATTTTTGTTTCCATTTATTTTCAATTTTAGGGAATCTGATTTCAAAGCTCTCCAAGGGTACCACGTGCAGTTAAGGAATGAGAAGCCATAAGAGATTCTTTGGTCTTTCTCCCCTTTCCCTTGCTCTGGGTGGCTTCTGTTCCATTTCCTTCCACTGAAATATCACCTTTTCTTTACAATTCACTTCATCCACAAGCCATTCTTTGATCTCATGTATCAAGAGTGGTATTTCCTTCCTTGGGAACACAATGGCCTTTTAATCTTATTCCTGGAAATATTTTTCTTTGCATTACAGTCCTTGTGTCTAGGGTGAACCACTTTTTGCTCTAACAGGCCAGATAGTCAATATTTCAGACTTACAGGTCACATTCATCTCTGTTGCATACTACTGTATTATCTTAGTTTTGTTAGCTAGCAGGGCCTAGAAAGACAGGTGGTGTCCTGAGATGTGTCCCTTGGACATAGTTTGCCAAAACCTTCCTTATGTCATCTTCCTAATGCAAGTACATCAGGGGTTGGAAAAAAATCTCTCACTCATCCCTGTGTGCCCCACTTACAGCAGAGAACATGGGAAAGGATGCTCCCTGAATGTTTATTGAATTCATAACTTCATTATTACCTCAGGACACTGGGCTGCACAGACCTGTAAAAACACTATGCATTAGCACAGACCATGAGTGACAGACAGTAACCGGTGCATAACACTAACCTTTGTCCAGGGGTGAGAACAGGATGGCAGCAGTATATAAAAGTTAATCATCACAGACTTGGGGGTTCCTAGATACCAAACACAAGTATGCGAGGAAAGAGAGTTCGTGGCTAAAAATCTACAGAAACAGATAAGATTACAGATGTGGGAACAATTGAAACTCCACCTTGTAACTCAAGAAGTGGCCCCTAGTACCTGGGAAGGTGCAGACTGAATAACTTTTATCCAAAATGCTAGGGATCAGAAGTGTTTCAGATTTTCGAATAATTGCATATAACGATATCTTGGGGATAGGACCCAAACACAAAAACAACTTATGTTTCATTTGTACTCTGCATACATAGCCTGATTTATGCAACGGTTTTAGTGGGCTTTCATTTTTACCATGACCCATCACATGCGGCCAGGTGTGGAATTTTCCCCTTGTAACATCCAAAAAGCTTTAGAATTTAGAGCATTTCAGATTTGGGATTTTTGGATTAGGGATGCTCCATCTGTATTACCCCTCTCTTCAGGAGAACATGCCAACAAGAAGGAGCCTCTAGTCTCTAGTAGCCTGATTCTACTTGCATGGGATGTCTGAAAGAGGAACAAAGATTGACACCTACT
The DNA here is from genome assembly GCA_004024805.1 of Geosciurus inauris. Classification (NCBI taxonomy): domain Eukaryota; kingdom Metazoa; phylum Chordata; class Mammalia; order Rodentia; family Sciuridae; genus Geosciurus; species Geosciurus inauris. Next base: position 9,517 of record PVHX01003799.1, read on the forward strand.
AGAAGAGAATGAGATTTGCAGCTTGTTTCCAGGGCTTCAGCACCTGAATTTGTCAGTCCTCAGGAAAAGAAAGTAGGTTGTGAATAATGCTACAGAGGACAGAGTGTTATGCTAAAATTTTTTCTGTGCACACCTTCCTAAAACAGCTCGGAGTTTACACCTTAGTGCAAACATGCTAATTTTACTGGGAGAAAAAACGACTGGAAATGCTTCTTTAAAACAATCTGTTGTCTGTGTTCCAGGAAGTTCTATTGACACTAAATTTCCACCTCTGATGCAAACCCTGGTGTCCTGGTGATGTTACTTCCTAACGCTGGGACCTCCACCCTAGGCAACTCAGATGTGACTTTAAAAGGTAGAGGTCTTTGTGGTTGCTGCCAAAGAATTTAGGAGTCTGTTTGAAGCATTTTTAATTCTAAGAAAATTAATTTCCACAAGCAGTTGGGATGAAATATATGAGAAATCTATCTAAAACAAAGGTGCTGCAAACATCAGTTTGGAGTGACAATTTTGTCTCTTCCTTTAACCTATCTTAAGCCATATGTTGTCATAAATTGAAAGGAAATAGGGCATTGGAACCAAATGGTTTCTCTGAATAGCATTAATCCTATTAAGAGTAGTCTGTGACCAGAACTAAAGCTTGTGCTATTGCTTTTTAAGCACAAGCAAGTTAAACATCTGAACTATTTCTGCTGTCTCTTAAATGCTGAGATGCAACACATTTGTGATATTTGTTGACATTTGTTATACTTTTGATGAACAATTAGCCTGCAAGAATATTAACAGGAAATTCCATTCATGAGATAAGCAGCTGTTTGTGCAAAGCTTCAGCCAGATCATGGGACCAAAAAATCCTCTTCATGCAACTACTGTTTGTTGAATAGTCAGCATTCTTTAAGTGTCCGAAAGGAAATGCTTTGAAAATAACTTTTATGGCTAATTTTGACCCATATTTTTGTAAGGAGAAAATAGCTTTTATGGTGAATTTTAAGTCGAATACTTGCAATGGGTAAAATATGAGTGTTTAATAGTGTCCTTAATTACCATTAAATTTCAAATAACAGTCATCAACAAATGACTGGACCCAGTAATTTCAAAGCTGTAATACAGAATCCTAAAGCTCGTGTTAAAAACACCAATTCCAGAGTATATCAGAATGCTTTATAATTTCTGTGTTGAAACAAAATTCCAAGAACACTGTCTTACTCAAGAAAATTGGCTAATTTCGAGCTCTTAAAACATTTAGTATACTATTCACATTGCAACATTTATCAACCACTGAATTATTGGGGATACAGCTCCAAATGACTGAGAGGGAGAAACGCCTGTAAATAACAGACCGGTGGCAGGTCTGAGGAAGTACTAAGAAGGCAGTATGTTTTTCAAGGAGGGGTAAGGGTTTTATCAAAGGTTTACTCACTATCCATCAATCAGCAAATCCTGTAGAACCTAGTTCCTAAATTCCATTCCCGTCTTCCTCTTCCTCTTTATCCCAACTGCCCAGTCTCCCTCTCTTCTCCACCCCTGCATCTCCCTTAATGCCAAAACCCATCTGCTTCCATCTAGCCTGTCTACTACTTCTTTTTTTTAATATTTATTTTTTAGTTGTAGGTGGACAGAATATCTTTATTTTATTTTTGTGTGGTGCTGAGAATCAAACCCAGTACCTCTCGCGTGCTAGGGAAGCACGCTACCACTGCGCCACAACTCCAGCCCTTGTCTACTACTTCTTATATACTGAGTCCAAACTTTTTGGATCATGTTTCCCTATTAGTAAAATATTCCTGAGGAGTCATTTTCGATATGACATTTATTTAGAAATTATGCACATGTACCACTTACTCTCAAGGTATATATTAATTATCAGTAAAGCTTATCATCTTTCTTACTATTTTCCAGATTAAAGAATACATCTGCATCCAATTTTCTCTTAATATTTTTTTGCATGCTTTTGGGGGATAAGCCTCTCCTGCAACTTGGGAGATCACTTCAAAACAGCCACCACAGTGAAGTTTCTGAAATAATATCAGATCATAATTTAGACCTTGTCTAAAGTCCTGCAATTACGTTCTTTAGGTTTTATTTTAAAATAAACCCAGAGTCCTTACAGATTTCCTTTTTGCCCATTAACAGCCTCGGAGAGGACTATAAAAATAAACAGGGATCCACTCAGATAAAGAGATCTGTCCCCCATCGTCACCCTCATCTTCGCTGCCCTCAAATCCAGGCCTCTGTTTCAGTGCTCCTGAACTTCTGGTAGAGAAGGAGTTAAGATAAAGTGCTGCCTGTGAATGGAAATTCTTTTTCCATTTTTTCATAGGCTTTTTAAAAATTGACATAATACTTGTGCATATTTATGGGGTATAGTATAATAATCCAATACATATGTACAACATGTAAAGATCAAATCAGAGTAATTAGCATGTCTACTTTCTCAAACATTAATTTCTATATCTTGGGAACATTTGAACTCTTCTAGTTATTTTGAAATATTTCATAGACTATGTAGACTATAGTTACTCTACTAGGCTATAGAACACCAGAACTAATTTCTCTTCTAACTAATTTTCTCTTCTAACATAATATACCCACTACTGGGTATATTATGTCCAAAAGAAATGAAATAATTACATCAAAGAGATACTTGGACTCCAGTGTTTGCTGCAGAAATATTCACAATGGCCAAGATATGAGATCAGCCAAGGTGTCCATCAATGTATGTGGGATATATACACAGTGGAATATTATTCAACCACAAAAAAGAATAAAATTCTGGCCTTTATATCAAAGTTGATGGAACTAGAGGACACCACACTAAATGAAATAAGCCTGGCACAGAAAGACGAACCCACATGTTCTCACTTACATGTGGGAAGGGAAATTTAAACCTTTTAAAAAGAGGTTAGATCATTGACAGCAATTATGGGCTGTCAGATGCCAAACTGTTTTCCAGTTGAGACTGTGAGGCTTAGTTGCCCAAAAGTCTGAAGTAACATTTTTTAAGAGGATTAAGAAGTATTCCTTTTACAGTATATTTCCAGCAAGACTTTTCTTTTTTTGTTGTTTTTTTCCCCCTCTGTCCTTTTCTTGCTCTTCTCTCTCTTTTTCCCACTGCTTCACCTAAGCTGGTCACTGAAACTAGAATTCTCCCCCCAAAGTAAGCTATAAAATCTAGAAAGGTCTTTTTGTTATTGTTATTGTGGTGGTGGTGCTGGGGATTGAACCCAGGGCCTTGTGCATGCAAGGCAAGCACTACACCAACTGAGCTATACCCCCTGGTCACAAAAACTAGAATTCTCTCCCCAAAGTAAGCCATAAAATCTAGAAAGGTTGCCAGGCACAGTGGCGCAAGCCTGTAATCCCAGCACTTTGGAGAATTGTGAGTTCAAAGCCTGCCTCAGCAAAGGTGAGGCGCTAAGCAACTCAGTGAGACCCTGTCTCTAAATAAAACACAAAAGTAGGGCTGGAGATGTGGCTCAGTGGTCAAGTGCCCCTGAGTTCAATCCTCAGTACCAAAAAAAAAAAAATCTAGAAAAGTCACTCCATTCCACCACCACCCTAAAAGTGTGCTTGTGGCCAATGTCCTGCCCCGTCTACAGAGGCACAAAAAGGACTATAAACAAGCAGGCCCTGCCCAGGCCTCCCTCACCCCAGTTTATTCCCATTAGAACAAACCCATTTTATTCTATCATTTTGCTTCAGTCTTATCTACTTCTTTCATCAGACTTAGCACAGAGATACAATTTCCCCTGGGTCTCTGGGTCTTTACTTCTAAAGTCTTTCATGCCACGTAAAACTTTATTAAATGAATTTGCAATGCTTTCTCTCATTCATGTGACTTTTGTAATAAAGGTGTCAACCATTAGCCTTACGCGGTGTGAGGAAAGGTATTCCTAAGGAATACGTCCTAAAGGACATTAAAGGACATCCCTCCCCTAAGAGCCAAAGGAGTCTTACTCCACCACCTGTGCTGCTCCCTCAGAGAAGAGCAGGAAGAGGTTCCTTCTCTCCTCTTTATCCTTGGAGATTAAGAGTCACCTCCTGTGACAAGGACCAAAACGCTTACAGGTGTGCCTAGTCATTTCTTTACTTAAATTTTCACAGAATGTGTACAAATCTCTCCTGCACAGATGCTAATAACTTAATCTCTTTGCATGGATATAAAGTTAAGTAAACCCATTACCGCCAGTTAGCTCCAACACCTCATTTTGGGACTCCAACTATGATTCTATAAGGGGTAGAGGGTGAGGCCTGAAGGTGTAATTTGGAAGCAATCTATAAAAAATAGTAAACAGCACTGCTTAGTTCATGAAGGAATTAGAAGAATGGAAGAAGGGAGGGAGGGAAGATCACAGAAAAGAGGAAGCGTAGAAGAGAAGTAGACATCTGAGCGTTCTCAGAATAGTGGGGAATTGAAATCAGAATTGATGGAAATGTCCAAGTAATGCTGTGAAGACAGGGGAGCCCAGGACTCAGTGTAACCTTCCTTGTCATCAAATCACCAGCAAAGATCTCCCCGGTGTGGCTGCTTCACATGGATTGTATTTTAACAGAGGAAGTAAATAATCAAGGGCTGTGTCTCAAGCTTGGCTTGGCTCCAAAGAAAAAGTAAAGGAAGAGCTACAAGATGGAGAGGGGTCACTGAGCAGAAGCCAGAAGCTGAAAGCGAAGGTGGCTAGGAGAGTGAGAGGATGTGTAGAAATGTGGGCAAGAGCAGCAGACATCTGCTGTCCACAGGACAGGGCATTGGAGCAGATCTGATCTGGACCCAGAAGGTGGGTGGACAGCCCGCTGACATCTGGTTTACTCCCACGTGGGGACCCTGCTGTGTCTGGGTCTCAACCTAGTTGTCATCCTAAACTAGGAACCTCTCAAGGACAGGACCTCTCAAGGTATCTTCTCTAAGACAAGCAAAGCGTTTGCCCCACTATGGATGAAGAAAAAAAATATTAATACCAATGCAATTACTTAATAAATTCTGAGATGTCATTTAATCATGACTGGTAGACTAATCTGCAGTTGGTAGACTGAGCTATTATTCTGTCTAAAAGTACTCTTGGTTCTTATATCTATTATGTAATCATAATGAATTATTTTATCTATCTTTATCTGGGATTAAAACACTCCTTATTCTTCAGAGGTATCAAGCAGTATGCCAACATCATTGTTCTTCAGTGTACTAATGAGCCACATTGAATATGGGCATTGCTGTACTTTGGCTCTTAAATGTGCTAAAGGACATTAAAGGCTTATCCCCAGGGTGGTGCCACTGGGAGGTGGTAGAACCTTTGGGAGGTGGGGCCTTGTGGGAAGTCCAGGTCATTGGAGCATGCCCCCAAAGAGGACTGTGAGATGACCCCAGTTCCTTCCTTTCCTCTGCTCCTAGGCTCTTGATGGGAGGAGTTTGCTTTGTCATGTATTCCTTTCATGATGTGCTGCCTTGCCCAAAGCAATAGGGCCAGCCAATCATGAACTTGAACCTCAAAAATTGTGAGCTAAAACAGACATCTTCTCCTTATAAGTTGGTATTTTTTTTAATAGCAATAAAAAGCTAACTAACACAGCCAGGATGACCTGAGGGAAGTTCAGGTCCCAAGTACCTACCAGGACTAGAATACCAAGTATCTGTAGGGACTATTCTGAGCTGGATTGTATCCCTGCACTATAGATATATTGAGGTCCTCCCCCCAGGATCTCAGATGACAACTGTATTTGGAGATGCGGCCTTGAAAGAAGTAATTAAGGTAAAATGAAGTCTTAGGGTGGGCCCCAGTCCAATATGACCAGTGTTTTTATAAGAATAGAATATGAGGACAGGGACGTGTGTCCACAAAAGAAAGACCATGTGAGGACACAGGGATGAGGAGACGACATCTATAAGTCAAAGAGAGGTCTCAGGAAAAGCCAATCCTGCCAATGCCTTGATTGTGAACTATCAGCCTCCAGAACTACCAGAAAATAAATTTGTACTGTTTAAGCTGCTCAATCTGTGGTAGCTTGTTGCAGCAACCTAGCAAACTAACACAAAGACTGTATTGTCCAAACTAAAAATCAGGGCTTGAGGCCTATGTGTAAATGACCTACAGACTCAAGCAACTAAAACCCCTCATATTAGAAGCCCAGCCACCCCTAATCCACAGTTAACAGTGTTCCTTCTAAACAGAATTTTACTTAATCCCAGGAAAACACCTTCACTCAACCCTTCATAAAATCTTATAACGAGATTCAGTTGCCGTCGCTAGGAATATACCAAATCCCAATTCTGGAACAGAAGTTTTACCACCATGCATCATTTTGAGGACATTTTAAAACCAAACCAAACCAAATATAATTTAGAGAGAATTAAGAGCAGAAATCCATGGACTTTTTCATCCTTAACATGTGTGGGCTACCTTATTATAAGGGAATGTTGTCCTATTTTGAGGAAGAGAAGAAATCTAAGAATCCTACCTCCCTTCATGAAGAGGAAGAGTGAAGACCGGCAGTCACACACCCTAAGGTCAACCAATGACATAATTAGAAAAGGTCCTGGGAAGGAATTCTTTTAAACTAAATATTCTTAAAGATCTAAATCAACAAATGAATTAGAATCTGGCCTTGGTTATTGATTTCCTGTGTATTAAACACAATGCCTGTTTTTTCCCTCAGAGCTAAAATAAAAATATCAAAGCTCTTATTTATTAGTATATATCACAAAAATGGTAACACATACGTGTCTGAAAGCCTGTTGGGATCCAAAGAAAATGATGAAGCATGTGGAATCCTCATCAAATGCAGGCCAGGTGTGAAATTGTTTTGGTTTTGGCCAAGAAACTTCAGACCTTATATTATTAACTCTGCCTTTCAATTCTCACCACAGGTTAGAGAAATACAGCTAAGTATAAAGGAAAATTGTGAATGTTTCTGGAAGAAATACAAGTATTCATCTTGGGGTAAGATGACAACATGGAACCAAATTATAAAATTGCCTAATTCACAAAAGGTAATGAAGAACATAAGGGAAGCGTAGCTAGAGGAAAAGAGTTGCATCAACTGCTCTTAAGGCAGCCAGGAGGAAAAATCTCATGGTCCCCAGTGTTCCCAAAGATGGGTTGGTAACTCCTAGCCTCATCTCCCTAGAAGCAATACCAAAGCAAAAAAAAAGAGTGGAGAAAAAGTAGGGAGAAAAACCACCCTGATTTCTACCCAGAGTAGGAATCTGCAGAGAGGAGAGATGAGTATCCCAGAGAACATACCGTGAAAGGTCTCCCTGGAACAAACTCAGTGTCTGCCTACTGACTCACCCACCAGGAACAAGGGGAAAGAGATGGCAGGTGCAAGTCCAGAGAGGATGGTCTCTGTGAACAAATAGGGCTTTCTAAGACCCGAAAATAAAGGGACACACTTTCTCCAAAGAGAAAATAAATAAGCATCAGCCACTCTGTGTGTGAGGGTCCAAGGCACCAAGTGCACTTGTCTCATTTAAAATCCTCAATGTCTCTTCAGATTGAAATTGCCATCACAACAGGTGGGCAGCAGAAAAGCACAAAGGGCAGGCTCTGGAGCCAGGCTGCTGAGTGCAGTCAAGTCCTGCTTCCGTACTGGAGGCTGTGTGACCTTGGGCAGGTTACTTAACATCTCTAGCATCAGCTAGATGAGAATTGCTAGAATACTTCCACGTGAGGATGAAATTAGTCAGTACATACAAAGCACTTAGAAAAGCACCAGGCCCCTGGTTAAAAAGTATTTGCTTTGACTACTATTATCCTGTTCTTGTCCAAGTTCATAAAAGTCCCTTTTCTCTTCACCTGCTGGCTAGGAAGTATGTGGAGGGCCCACGACGTGCTTGGTACCATATACCATGCTGGTGACTATCGAGTCTCAGCTGCTGGCCTAAAAAAGCTCTCAATCCAGTGGGGAAGGGAGAAGGCATGTGAATTACATCCCCGCCCCCAGGCTCCCACCAAGATCATCCTGGACTCCACACAGCAGGGAACTCACGCCCTGGGAGGAGGTTGACTTGAGAGGCCCCCATTGCCAGCACCTTTCATCAACCCCATGAAGATATGGTGGAACCTCCTTTTCATTTGCAGTGGCCACTTTTCCTTTGTTCATTTTTGTTTAAATCATCCACCTAGGTTCTCCCAATACTTCCTGCTCTGGTGTTATTTAATGGCATTACTGCTCCAAACCAGCTCCTTCTTGCCAATACCTCTTGCATAGTGTGAAACATCAAAGCACAACAGAACCTATCTTTAAGCTTTTATATTACATACGTAAGCATCCTGACTCAGCACACACCTGTACTTCATGCCTCTTGAGTTAGCACAGCATTCCAACAAATATGTGTTCCACATCTTACATCTGTGTTGGAAAAAGAAGGCCATCACACTTAGGAACTCAGTATTCTATAGAAAATAGGAAAGAAGTCATTTATCCTTCAAGTCATTATTTCAATCACTATTTTCTGAGTACCTGCTAAGTACTCTGGCACCATAGGCTTCATCTGGGTCCTCTTGGTGCTTAAAACCTGGTAGAGTGACAGGCATTAGCAAATCACCATAATATAAACACAAAATTGCAACTATGGCAGATGCCATGGTAAATTACATAGTTCAATAAGAGGTTATAGAACTCAGATGTCATCAAAGCCTTCCTGATGAGTATGTCAGTTCCTCTTACTGATAAACTCTTATTGCACACAAGTCAAACTCTTATTAACATAAGGACATGTCACTTAGTGAAGTTATGTAACTCCAGTCCATGCACTAAAGCCAACTAATAGGGAAAGACAGGAGGAAGGCTCAATATGAGCAAAAGCCTTGTGCAGGTGGGGAATATTAGAAGTTTCAGGATCAGCAGACAGTCAGTGTGGCTGGAGCAGGAGGAGAGAGGTGGAGTATAGTGAAAGATGGATCTGGAGACATAGGAGTTCCAGGCCAGGTGGGTCCTTGCAAGGCATGCAGGAGGGCTCATCCTGATCCCCAAAGCACTAGGAAGGCATTGACAAGTTTTAAAGTGGGTAGGGAGCTGAGGTCATTATGATCACATTTGTATTTCGTAAACTTCCATAAAGTTGAGTTTAGCTGTGACTTGGAGAATGGAGTAGAGGATCCCAGAGAGGTCAAGGTTGACCATTGAGGGAAGATAGACCAGTGGGAAGACATGACTATAGCTTGGAAAAGGGGACAGTGATGAAAATAGAAAGAGAAGATGCTTTCAAAAGAAATTCAATGAGCACAGAGGGGAGGGGTGTCGAGGCCGGCTCCTAGACTTTAGATCTGCACCAAGTTGTGTGGATTGCCAAGAAGGGTACTGCGCGTGGTTTGGATTTGGGAGGAATATCATGTGTTTACTTCTAAATATATTCATTTTAATGTGTCTTTGAGATGTTGAAGAGTAGACGGCAAGTAGACTATTGGCCCTATAAGCCTAGATCTCAAAGGAGAAATCCAAACAGAAATAGAGAAGGTAGGCATGGATAGGATAAGATTGTTTATGGACAGAATACAGAAGAAAGGAGAGTGCCTCGGATACAATCTTGGGGAGCTCAAGGATTCAATGGCTAGATAGAAGATGATGAAACTTTAAAGAGAAGAAATGACCAAAAAGGTAAGGAAAAAGAAAAACCAACATATCTTGGTGGCACAGAAAATGGTTGGTGACAAAGTTCCAGAAAGAGGGGATGTCCAAAATATTACTAACAAAATAAAATAATTATAGAAATGTTCAGTAGGTTGACATGGAGAGCAAACCCAATGGAGCCAGAAATCACACTGGGATGGGTTGAGGAATAATCAGGAGAGGAAGCCAGAGACAGTAAATACAGACAATCCTCTCTGGTGACTTGAGTGAGTCATTAGCCAGGGATGAAAGGAGTAAAAGCTGAGAAGGTGTCTTGAAAGAGGAGGAAAGCTTAATGAGTAGCTGAGAGTTATTAAAGGGCGAGCAGACAAAGAAAAAGAAATGGAAGAGACAGACTCCCATTAATTTACAGTGGCACCAGTTTGCCTGGGTGGGCATTTCTTGCTAGCCATGATAGTCTGAGCTTGGTTGGGAAATCCTAAATTGTGGTTAAAAAAGAAAAAGGAAAAAAAACAAAAAGATACAAGAAAACAATGAAATTAAACAGCTTAAGAGAAAGAAGTTCTAATTGGTCTTGGGACCCAGGCTCCATATGGAAAGAATTGTGGTCCCTAAGAGGCCAATAGTTAGCTGGAAAGGGATAAACCAAGGGATTAGAGGCCTCTATAAAGAGCAAATGCACATTTAGAGAAAATGCATGATTAAGAAAACCAAAATGGTAGGTGAAGCCATGCTGCCAGAGTGCCCCAGTGTCCTGCGGCCCCTGTTTCTACACCCTTGACTCTGGCCAGACTCGCCTGCTTTTACTTCAGTTTTCTTTGAGGCCACTGGGCAGTTACTGCCCCTTAGAATCAACCTTCAGCCAATGACCAATGGGAACCTGTGAATCTCTAGCCTAGCTCCTTCACCTTCCCCAAGGTGGGATGACTCTGGGGACGTTTCCCACTGTCTCCCAGGGTTTTCCAGTGGGAGGAACTTCCTGCTGCCCAGTGGGGGAGCTTCCTTGGCACTGTGCTCTTGACTACCTCTTTCCCTTCCCTGCCTTGGTCCTCTACCTCCCTGCTGGCATTTGCTCCCATACAAACTGTTTGTATTGGAATTCTTCTTCAGATCTGTTTTTTGGGGGGTCTCACCCAAGACATGGGCTATTGCTGTTGAAGTTTACAGAGGTGAATCTGGGGCTATGAAGAGTGTAGGATGCCCAGGTGCAGTGAAGGTAAATGCTCCTGTTTCTGAGATGAAAAATCCTTAGAGGTCATCATGTTTGGGGTTATCTTTGTGGATGTCAAATTGTCCCACAGATGGTGACCAAGAGATGGAGACCATGAACCATGTACCAAGATGTCCCGTAATGTGGGAGAGAGATCAGAAGGTCAGTAGATATCAGATATCCACTGTATAGTAGGGTGGTTTAGATGAATGGCAGAACCCAAAACCAGGAGGATTTTCACACAAGGGAAATGAAGTGATGTCTAGACACAGGAAAGGAGACAGAAGACAATACTGGCTACCCCTCTCCCAGATTTCAGATCACAGGAAAAAGAATAGCCCCCATTCCAGTGGACCTAATTCAAGAAAAAATAGTGTCCCTAGGAAGGACAGCAGATCAATTAACAATAGGTTGAAGATACAGCCAGAGTCCTTACAATGAGAAGAACAGGAGGTTCCAGGTGAGCCAACAAGGATGACATTAAGAAGGGTGTGAGTTAGGGAGAGAAATGTCAGCCCCAGGTGCCTCAGAGTGAAAATCTTCAACCACCTTCTGAGGCAGGTTTTGCCATGATCCTGGGAACCTGAGACCTACGGTCACCCATCCCTATGGGATGGAACTGGAGAAACCGAGTCAGGAGTCTGACTCTAAGAGCCAGGCTGCTGCTAGCCACCACCACATGCTGCCTGTGGGTTCAGGGGTCCAAAACTCTCTCAAAGGGAAGGGCCAACTTTATACTTCTATCAGGCAATAATTAAACTTAAAAAATTGATGCACAACCTGTGATCGTGTGGAAATACACAAAACAGTCAATAACGATCTTGCCCCTGCTCTGGTATCATTGTCTCCCTTTTTTTTCTTTCCTTCCTTCCTCCCACTTTCCCTCCCCTTCCCTTGCCCTCCCCCTGACTAAGATCCAGGTAATGGAGGTTCTGACCACTATCCTGCTGTTTACCAGGATAAACAATTTTGTCTTCATGGTCCTCAATTTATTTATCTAGGTAGATGATGTCCTTAATAACTTGTAATTGATAAAGTTAGAAATCTGGCTGCTATTTTTTGGAGCACATACCATGTTCTGACATCCTACAATACAGAAAATTTGTATTTTCTCTTTCTCAGAAGATTGAACCATCACCTCAAATAGAGCTACTTTGGTAAGGGATTTCAAGAGATGTGTTAGATAATAAAATCCACCCTTAAAAATTTTAATCACAACCTTTCAATACAGATAATCTCTAATTATTAAAAAAGTATATTTGTATTTCAAAATCCACTACCCTCAATAGAAGCAAGAATATGCATTTAGTCCTCTTCAGTAAAAACACACTAAATGCCCACTGTGTATCAATCATGCAGACCCCAGAGATTCCAGTTATTCTTCCTCAAGGGACTGACAGCTTTGCAGCAAGAAGCTTCCTGAGTCAAAGTTCAAAAGCCTATTCCATCCATACACAATACTGATACCTCTAACTATCTAAATCAGATGCTTTCAGAAAACAGAAACTTGCCTAACAGAAAACATCATCCAATACATTTATTACTGTACAAGATAAAAAAATGGACCATAACACTGTATACCAAATTATGTTCAACAGTGTTGAGGTATTGCTTAAGGACTCCATGCCAGATTAAGTTTGGGAATCTGTAAGTTTGAATAGGTTTCTTTGCTGAAGAATTTGCCGAATGACTCGGTATGGTATTGTACTTTTTATGTCTCTAAAAGATGAAAACACAGCAGTGCTTAACACTACTGAATGGTACAGTTAAGGAAGTAAACTCTAAGTTATGTGATTTTACTATAATTTTTTTTAAAAAAAGAGGTAAAAACAGGGAACAGTTTCTGAACATCATTGACTACAGGCATTTTGAACCCAGTGTTTCTCTCAGAGAAACAAGAACAAGATGGTCACCTATCCCGATTTTCCCAGGGCAGTGGTGTTCCTGGAGTGTGGAACTTTCAGTGCTAACCCTAGGATATGTATGTCGGGCAAATCAAGATTATCCTTCACACTACCTGAAGAAGCGCTGAACATAATTTGGAACTATTGCCCTAGGTTGGTAAATTTGGGGATGCTGAAACTTGAGAAACAAATGTTGTTGCCCTCATGATAGCAGAGAAGGTCTGGAATCTTCTTCACCCAATCATGATGCCCCCGGGGCCAGTGGCCACTGCCCACTGGATGTACAGTCTGGTCTTCAGCAAAGCATTCATGAAGCAGATTTGGTCTGCACTGAGCTGACCTGTAGTACTGCTGAGTCTACATAAGAAGGAAATCTGTGCTTCTCCTCCAGATAATCTGAGGCTTAAGATGTCTTTCCACTTACTCAAAGTTCTGAAAGAGGACTGCTAGAGTCCAGAATCCATGTTTAATCACAAAATCCTGGTACAAGCCACTTATCTCCTACTTAGTTGATATCTACTATGATGATTATTAACACATCCAGAAAAAAGCAAAAGAGTGAAGTAGGTAATAACTGGCTGGCTCTGAGATAATCTCAGATAATCTTGCCACTGTTTAATTTCAGCAAGTGTCTTCACTGTAAACTGGAACAACTCCATGTTTGTTTGTTTTTTTTTTGGTACTGGGGATTGAACTCGGGGGTACTCGACCACTGAGTCCTATTTTGTGTTTCATGTAGAGACAGGGTCTCACTGAGTTGCTTAGCACCTCGCCTTTGCTGAAGCTGGCTTTGAACTCGCAATTCTTCTGTCTCAGCCTCCCAAAGTGCTGGGATTACAAGCGTGAGCCACCGCGCCCAGCTGCAACTCTGTGTTCATGAATTCAACCAATTGTAGATGGAGACTATTCAAAAAATAATTGCTTCTGCACTGAACACACGTAAACTCCTTTCTCTTGTAATTATTCCTTAAACAATAGGGTATAGCAACAATTTACAAAGCATTTATATTTTGCTAAGTATTAAAAGCAATCTAGAGATGATATGAGTGTACAGGAGGATGTGTATACTTTATATGCCAATACTGTTTGATTTGATATGAGAACTGAGCATCCACAGATTTCAGCCTCCACAGGGCATTCTAGAACCAATCCCTGATGCTATAGAGGCTATACAGTTTCAGGAAGGATGTTCCTAAATTATTGTTTGCATCCTCAGATAGAGAATCTAGAACTCAGTGCAGCAATGTTCTGAATCATAGGCCAGTGGTACATTTACTTGGCACCAAATTAACAGTCTGGAGGCTCCTTGATGCCTGCACATGCATGTGGTCTCAAAGGGAGCTAGGCTCACTGCAGAAAATGCAAACCCATCATTTATGTTCAGGACCTAGGACAAAGCCTTTCACACAGTAGTCACCCAATAACTTCTTTCTGAAGTATATGTGACTGCATTCTTCCTTCTTGGGCTTGCAGTAATGGGTTACTTCATAGTTTATACCCATCCATGACGCCTCCGTGGCCACTGCCCACCGGACGTACAGTCTGGTGGCTAGTTACCAAGAATAGACTAGAAAGGGGAAAAATGCAAACAGATCAAAAGGGTGCGTTGGATTGGTAGGTCCTGCTCTCCCTGCCAAAACAGAAGTCCTCTCAAGATTGGGGGAGTCCCAGAAGCCCAGAGAAAACATTTTATGAAAAATGTCCCCAAACCATCACATCAACAACACTGACTCCTAGCAAATTTGCCAATTCAGTTTTTCAAAATTCTATCACCAAAAGTCACTCTATTTCTCAAAGACTTCAAATATGGAAGATTCTGATACCCACAGCAGAGTGCCACACAAAGGTGCAGTCCCTGGGGGTCGTTGGAGAGGGCTTCAATTCATTGTTCATGGAACTTTTTCCCTAAGAAAATATAGGGACAGGATAAAGGGGTGATCTCTTTCCTGCCCATCATAAAGGGTCGTAGCGGATGGTGTGATACCAGAAGACAGGCTAACTAGAGAGGAGATGGCAGATTTGTTTGATCATAGTTTTACGTGACACAGGAGGCTTGGTGTCAAAAAGCCAAAGACTGAGGATGAAGCGTCCAATTTTATTTTTAGATTAGATGAAGCATGTACAGCAAGTGAAAATGCAACTGGATGAAAAGGAATGAGCTAATGGTGGTAGATTGAATGGTGAAACACAGCCAGGCCCGTCTGTGGAGACTCCGCCTCCCTGTGCCGCTTACCTTCCTCCTGGACACAGGACAAGAGCCTCTTGAAGTGGCTCTTATTTTCTACTATCAGACCAAGCATGTCAGAGGATTTCTTTATGGTCAGCTCCAGCATAGAAGGGCCAGGGATGACTATAGTGATTACTGTAGTTTCTTTGGCTAGCTTGGCTTGCCTTGTAGAAGGTTAAGGAGCAAGAGAGAGGAGGGCAGGAAAAGGTCACCTCTGAGGCATTGTTTATGAGGCCTTCACTTTGGAGCATCATTTCCTTTTCTCTTTCTTCCTTTCTTTTTTTTGGACCAGGAATTGAACCCGGAGGCGCTTAACCACTGAGCTACCTCCCAGTCCTTTTTATTTTTTTCATTTTGAGACAGCATCTCACTAAGTTGCTTAGGGTCTTGTCAAGTTGCTGAGGCTGGCTTTGAACTTGGGATTCTCCTGCCTCAGCCTCTGGACCTCTGGAATTATAGGCGTGCACCACCCTACCCAGCTGAAGTCCCATTTTTTGAGCTCCAACAAGAAGGTTCTGCATGAGGAATTTAGGGAACACATGCGTTAGAGGAAATATGCAGCAAGGTCATTAGGTAATGACAGGGACCCACTTACAAACTTACCTTCACCCACTTCTGCTGTGGATGATCAATATTTTAAATAAGTATTTTAAAATACATTGAATAAGTATTTTACAAATATTGACCATAGACATTTGGAAAGAAGCCATTAAACAAAGAGACACAAACATAAACTGAAACTAATTCTCATTTTATTTCCATTAAAATGTGTAATTCAAACTGTTTTCATTGCTGTTTGTAAAGCAATCTGACTCCAAAGAGATTAAAAAGCCATTGAATTCCCTGGGTGTCATGTTCAGTCATAAGTCATTAGTCACAACTAATACATTGAAAATAATAAGATAACAAACAGATTGGAAGAACATTCATCCAAAGAAAAAAAATATGAAATAACAAGAATCCCATAAATTTGTTTGCTATTTAGACAATTTACACATAATGATTGGTTTCATTGACTTTATCCCTAAGTCGTTATAAGATTTTGCTTAGTTCCCTTTTCAAAATGGCAGCATGAATATGTGTTTTTCCAATGGAAGACTTTGGTACATTTATTAAAAAGGTCATACACACACACACATGCACAAAAATACACACACACATATTAATATCACATTAATATGATATAGGTTAACTTGGCTATTTCACGTGTTTCTTGTGAAACTGTTTTTTGTTTGGCATTTCAAAATGCATTTCATTTCATGTTGTTTTATGATGAGATTAATACTGTCTGTGTGAAAATATTCTCTACACTGGCCAAAATAAATTGTTTCAAAGTTCAGAAGAAAAGGGTGACATATTTCTCA
Source organism: Geosciurus inauris (assembly GCA_004024805.1). NCBI lineage: Eukaryota > Metazoa > Chordata > Mammalia > Rodentia > Sciuridae > Geosciurus > Geosciurus inauris. Next base: position 25,786 of record PVHX01003799.1, read on the forward strand.
TTTTTGTTTCCAGGTTTGATGAAAATGAAAAGCAGACCTTCTAGGCAGACACTGTGGTTTCACAAGTGAGGGAGTCTTTGCAATATAAAGAACCTGTGAGAAGCTGTTAGCATTTTGTAAAATTGTGGTTAGAGTGGAATTAGTTCTTCTGCACGTTAGGTATTTAAAAACAGCTCTTTGTTGGTATGTGTGTTTCTGAAAGAATCTTGTTCCCCAATTTTTTTTCCTGGTATTTATAATGGCTTTGTATGTCTTATTTTCATAAACTAAATGAAGCTATCCTACCCATAATTATTACCTGATAGAAAGTATTTGAGCCAGGCATGGTGGCACAAGCCTGCAGCAGCTTGGGAGGCTGAAACAGGAGGATCACAATTTCAAGGCCAGCCTCAGCAATTTAGCAAGACCCTAAGCAAATTAGCAAGACTCTGTCTCGAAATTTAAAAAAGAAGGGGGTGGGGAAGGAGACTAGGGAGGTGGCCCAGTGGTTAAGCCTCCCTGGGTCCAATCCCTAGCACCCCATCCCCCAAAAAGAAATAAAGTGTTGTAACCTTCCCTTGCTGACATAGGGACAACATCCTAAAGTATACCCCCAATATCCCATAGAGCATTGACAGTGCTTAAAACCTCTCACTTCAGGTGAATGAGAGAGAGAGCTGCTTCTAAACTACTTCACCAGTTGGAAATGACACGTTTAGGCAGGTGAGGCCCTGTGGGCTAAAGTATATTTATTTCTTCTTGTGGCTTTGATATTTTTCTCTGCATATGAAACCTATCTAGATTAAAAGATGTCAAGAAAGCAGCTGTCACAATGCCTATATTCAAGGTTTTGAAAATTTCAAGTGTTCGCTTTTGTTGTTCTTTTGCTTTCAGCTCTAAAAAATACCAAGCCTTTTTGTGACTAGGTCTAGATCCCAAGGGTGATATAGGAAAACAACAACAAAATATACCCTTGTCTGTGAGGTCTAGGAACTACAAAATTTAAGAAGTTAAACAACTTCAAATTCAAATTATAAAACAAAATAATTTACCTACACACAATTGCATTGAAACACTTTTTAAACCAAATTAGGCAACTAGATAAAAAAGTAGATTAAAGATAGTCATCTACCATCAGTTTTTACTGCATAGCAAATTATTTCAATATGCAGTGGCATCAAACTATAATTATTTAGCTCACAACTCTGTGGGTCAGTAAATTGGGCTAGGCTCAGCTGGGTGATTCTTCTGCTAGGGTCTCTGATATATAAATGATCAGCTAATGGTTGTGTGATCAGTAGGTGAGTCCTCCGTCTGATTCCCCTCGGTCTCATTCAGATAATGACAGGAGATTGGTTAGTGAGAAGAGTACCTCATTTGCCTTCTGCATGGCATCTCATCTTGCAGGTGACTAGTCCAGGTGGACAGGGAGGAACTCTAGAGCACATCATGTGTGCACTTGAGGCTTAGGCCCAGCACTGATATCCCAGGTTCAAGGAATGGAGAAAATGATCCCATCTCTTGTTGGGGGTGGGTCTTCACTGTCACATAACAGGGGCCTGGATGCAAGGAGGGACAGGGGACAGGATTTGTGGCCCTTTTGACAATTTACCACAATATCAAATTGCTTCTTTGAGAACAAGAAACACCAGGGCCTAGAATGTGTAGGAGTTGTGGTTAAAACAAAGTTACCCTTGACTTGGGGCAAAGCAGCAAACCCATCACTGCTTTAATTTCTGAGTAGAGGTAGTCCTGCTGCTAGCTTGCATGGTTCCCCCTCTGCACAGCTAAAGCAGGCTGAGCCCTTGGTGCAGAAACGGTGCCCCTCCTTTGGTTAGAAGCAGGCAAAGGGCTTCCTGAGAGATTGGATTGGAGTGAGATGAAGAGAGCTCAGCCTCAGCAAGGCTTCCAGCCCAAGCAACAAGAAGCTGACATCGTCATCAACTGAAATGGGGAGGGCTTGGGGTGAGCAGATCAGGGTGAGGAGAGCCTAGAAATTCAGTTTTAAGCATCCTTCATTTGTGAAATCTGTTAGGCATTCACACTCATGCGTCAGGAAAACCCTTTGTACACGTGAAGAGCGTGGACAGTGAACAGCCCCGCTGCTAAGACTCCACAGAGCCCCTGCCCCACACCAACAGGCAGAAAGCCTGGGATCAATAGAGGAAAAATTTCCTCTTCCTAAGTTAGACATTCAGACTCACCCCAGAGGCTGAGAAGTAGGAAGCAGATGTGGGGAAAAGGCACCAGGAACAGTAAAGTGGGCCAACGCAAGAAAGTCCCATGGAAGGGACAAGCAGAGGGCTGCTCATTGGAGACAATCTGCCTGAGCATCAACTCATCTCTGCCTGCTTCAGGCTGCACGACCTTAGACACATCCTGTGCTTGCTCTAAGCTTCAGTTTCCCTTCCATAAGACGCTGATAACAATGGTGTCAACCTTGGCAGGTTAATTTGAAGACTCAGCAGGTTAATTGGATCCATGTAAAGCATTTCACAGTTCATGATGAGTACCTTGTACTGGCAAATACCATGACTGTGCTACTTCCAAGTCCACTTGCCTAAAATTTGCTGGGTACCAAGGTAAAATTCACATAACATAAATTTAAACATTTTAAAGTGCACAACTCAGTGGCTTTAGAATACTCATAGTGTTATACAACCACTACCTATGTCTAGCTCCAAAATTACTATGATAGCAAAAGAAAACCCTCTACCAATTAAGTAGTCACTCTGAATTTTTCCTCTCCAACAACCCCTGGCAATCACGATTTGCTTTTTCTCTGTATGCATTTGATATTCTGGATATTTCATATAAACCCAATCATGTAATATCTGACGATTCGTGTCTGCTTTCTTTTTCCTAGAATGTTTTCAAGGTTCTTCCATGTTGTAGTTCATATAAAACTTTATTGCTTTTTATGGTTGAATGATTTTGTGTGGTATGTACATGCCACATTTTGTTTCCCCTTCATTCTTTGATGGATAAAGTTGTTTCTACTTTTTGGCCATGTGTATAGTATTGCTGTGAACATTTACGGCCACGTATTTGAATACCTGATTTCAATTCTTTGGGGTTTATACATGGCTTGGAATTGCTGGGTCACATGTCTATAGTTTTGAGAGCAGAAAACAAGACATTAGAGAGGATGCTTTTCTGTTGGTTTATTCAATGGCAATGTCCTATAGCCAGGGACCTGGCTTCCCTCTTCTTGGCACCCTTAGCACACAGCAGAGTACCCAGCACCTCTTGGGTGCTCAAGAAATGTATGTTGAATTCAAATAACTTCTGCCTATACATGGATGGTTGTTTGACAAACTCACGGGTAAGAAAGAGAAGAGAAGTCGAGAAAGAGAGGTCTTGGATCCTTCCGTTCCTTGGTTCTCTAAGCCACATTAAAAACATTGAATGTTTATAAATCCTATACCACACACACACACACACACACACACACAAACACACGCACATATGAAGGCACAGAACATATCTTGGGGAAGCACTTCCCCAAATCTAACCACACTCGTGGGAAGTTTCCTTAATCCTCCTGAGTGTGAACTTCTACTTCTGGAGATGTTAATCTCTGGCCTAAAATGTGGCAGGGCTTTCCCCTCCCGTTTCTTTATATGCTTTTCCACAGCCTATGGTATCAGGGCTTAGAGGAGCAGATCTGAAGGTGCCAACCAAAAGCTGTGTGTCCTCCTTAGTGTTTTCAAATATTTAAAAATGTAAGCACGGCTCTCAGCCCTCAGGCCATACAAACAAAAGCAGGCTGGAGTCAACCCATGGCAGTGGTCTGCCAACCCCTGCATGGTCCACACCAAAATATACTGTACTCATCTAGGTTTAAGTCTTACAACTTTAGAGTGAACTTCCACTATATTTTCCCCAGGGGCCGAGCACCTACACTTTTACAGGGAGAAAACATCCCTCAGACGCGCTTCTCAGGAAAGCGTGCATTTGGGTTACAAAAGGTAAAAAGTTTGAACCCTGTCACAAACCACAAAAGCACCAGACAGCAGTGACCACAGCCTCGGTTGAGCTTCACTAGTTTCTGAGTGTTATGAATAGGGATGGGAAAGGAAGGAACAAATCCATGCCACTCAGGGAATTTAGAGAAAGGACCAAGCAGACAAGCGGCTTTGAGAGAAGATATGAAGATGAGTCCCAGGGAGCCAGAACAGCCATGGGAAGATAAGTCTGTTAGTTTGAAACATCCTGGGCAGATGAACCAGTTAGGAAGCCCAGGCCTGTAATGGAGCCAGAGCAGCCAGAGGCCAGGAGAAGCCCAGAGAAGACTGCAATATCCAAGATACCAGTGGGAAAGACCAGCTCATTTCATTTACAATGAAAATAAGAAAATTGTATGACTCTTTTACATTCTCTGCCCAGAATTAGATCCAAAGAGTAACTGACCTATTGACCCAGAAGCGATTTGAGGAAAAATATCTGAACGACGCAGTTTGGTTGACATGTTCCTTCAGCCCTCTGAATGCTGACTCTCAGTCTCTCTTGGCAGCTGCTGCAACAGTGTGCTGCTATAATTTTTGAGAACTTGTTATGAATTCCAAATTGCTCCTCTTTAATTTAAGTCCATGTCCACTAATTTCGTCTTCCGCAAATCTGGGAAAAAACGGGCGCATACTACCACAGTAAAACCTTTCATTTACCTAAAAGCAGTCGTTAAACCTTCCTGAGTCTACTTTCCTGCCAACCAAATGACTCCCGACACTTCAACCTTTCTAACAGAACTAATTGTCATCCTTTAAAACATTGTGTGTCTCTGGTTTCTCTGCATGATTTTAACTGCAGAAACAAACAAACTCGAAATTTCGTTGGCTAGCCAAGTTTGGGCTGAGGGGGAGAACTTGAGGAAGAATGCACAGAGGACTGTTTCCTAAACCACTCCTGTTGTGTTTCTGGGGTCCCTGCGTCACACTGGCTTCTCCCACAGAATCACAGTCCTGAGGAGTCTTCATTTAGCACACAGAGTCTGCGCCACAAGTGACATGGTGCCACTAAGCCTGGACCTTGTATTATCCTCACAAAAGCAACAATAACAGCAGCATCTGGACTTGGTGATCCTGTGTTCGTGGCTAGCAGCTGCCCCATGGGGTTAGTCTATCTATCATTATCTGCATTTTCCAGTGAAAGACGTGGGCTTGGAGAGGTTCAAGAACTCGCCTGAGATGTTGCCATGTTTGAGTGCAGAAACCTTGACGGTAATCTACAGTGGGAGCTCCAGGTTTAATCTCAAATGCATGCTGCCTTCTCTTCCTAACTTCTGTCTGAGGATTGTGGTTAAGGTATCTGTGTCAGTCAGCTCAGGCTGCTCCAATAAAAAGCCATGCATTGGGTGACTTAAAAACAGACACCTCATTCTCAATTTCTGGAAGCTAAGCAGTCCCAGGTCCAGGTGCTGATAGACGGGGTGTCAGATAAGGGAGCTATTTCTCATTTATAGACTTCTGATTTTTTGCCTCCTTGCTATATCCTCACATGACCAAGAACAGAGAGAAAAACCATGTACTCTTTTCTCCTTTTTAGGTTTTTTTTTTTTGGTACCGAGGATTGAACTCAGGGGCACTCGACCACTGAGCCACATCCCCAGCCCTATTTTGTGTTTTATGTAGAGACAGGGTCTCACTGAGTTGCTTAGTGCCTCGCCGTTGCTGAGGTTGGCTTTGAACTCGCGATTTTCCTGTCTCACTTTTCTCCTCTTAAATGGGCACCAATCCCATCACGAGGGCTCCACCCCTACAACCTCATCCAGCCCTACTTATAGTACCTAATAAAACCACTACCAAGTTGGGGACTGGGGTTTCACATATGAATCATGGGGCAGGAGAGACAAATATGTGGTCCATAACAGTACTTCTTCTCATACTTATTTACTGAATTTGTGTTACTCAGTAGATACTTCCTTCAGTAATACTTTCCTGATTTGTCAAGGTCATTTTCAAGTTTTTGTTGGCTCTCAGCCTAGAAAATTAGAAATGCTATCTAATTAACATGCTCAGTTTATAGTCAGTATATCCTCATTATCTTCATTCCTAATATGGAAGCTTAAAATTTTAAACTTTAAATTATGAATGTTAAAAGTAATATGAGCTCACATTGAATTTACATTTTGAGCATCTCACATACCTGACCCATTTACCTCTGTCTATGACTCTAACAGATAGGTACTATTGTTCCTCCCATTGTTACAGATTGAGGTACAGAGAGGTTGTATAACTTGCCCAAGGTCACACAACTGGACATCTGGACTACATCTTCTAAGTAGCCTTTGTTTTAAAATATATCCTATGCTTATCTTGTTACCAATTCTCTTTTACATAAATAATCCACTTTATTCAGGAATTTTAGGAGGGAAATGGGTCATTTTCCTGTTATTTATCCATCTCTGGCTAATAGTAATTTAGCTCTCTAACTTATTGCAATAAGGAAAAAAAGATGTTTATTTTCATTGTGAGAGAGGGATGAAGGGTATGTATGATACCATTTGCATATTTCTGTGTACATAAAACAATGCTGCCCATTGCTTCAAGAGCTGAATGTGTGCTACAAAGGACGAAAGCCAAGAAGTGCGCGATGGACATTAGCATCGGGACGGGGCTACCTGGGGCAGTGGAGGTAGTGACTGGAAAGGGTACACATGACGCTTCAGTCTTATTTGTAGTTTCCCCCCTCAGGCATTATGATGGGTATGTGCAGATGATTTTTATATTATCTTTATGTCTTTTTGAATGTTTGAAATTTTTATAATTTTTAAAAAAAGGTAGGGGAAGGAAATTCAATATGAATTAGTATAACCCAGCAGGGGACATGCTAATAGTAAGGAGGTCTGATTTTATTTTATTTTATTTACTTATATGTGGTGCTGAGAATCAAACCCAGGGACTCACACATGCTAGGCAAGCACGCCACCACTGAGCCACAACCCCAGCCCAGGAGGTCTAATTTCTAAACCTTGTTCTACAAAAAAGAAGTTCTTAGTTTAAATTGAACAAGCTGATCAATTGAGTCTTCTTGCTTTAACTATAGAAGGAGAGGTTATGCTAGAAGAGAGGTCAACAAACTATAGTCCTGTGTTTTTGTAAATAAAGTTTTATTAGCCAGACACAGTGGTGCACACCTGTAATCCCAGAAAATCGGGAGACCGAGGAAGGAGGATTGCAATTTCAAAGCCAGCCTCAGCAGCTTAATGAGCCCTAAGTAAATTAGTGAGATCCTGTCTCAAAAATTTAAAATTAGCAGGAGGGGCTGGGATTGTGGCTCAGCGGTAGAGTGCTTGCCTCGCATGCGTGGGGCCCTGGGTTCGATCCTCAGCACCATGTACAAAGCAATAAAATAGAGACATTGTGTCCATCTACAACTAAAAAAAAAAAAAACACCTGCCTAGCATGTGTGAGGCACTGTGTTCAAGTCTCAGCACTGCATATAAATAAATGAATAAAATAAAATAAAGGTCCACTAACATCTAAAAAACATTTTTAAAAAAATTTAAAATTATAAAAAAAGCAATTAGGGATGTTAAAGTCAAGAGCCCCTGGTTAAATCCCCAGTACCCCCCCCCCAAAAAAGATTTTATTAGAACATAACCATGCCCGTTCATTCACCAGTTGTCTGTGGCTGTTTTCTTTCTATAATGTCTGAATTGAGCAGTTGCAAAGGTTTAGCCTTATGGAAAACACTTGCTGAACTCTACAGTAGAAAATCAGTCTCCTTCAGTTTTAATATTTGATTATGCAGAATATAGCTAGGATGTCCATGACATTTGCACTAGTGGTGGATCATCAACACCGGTCACCCTACACATACAAATTGCCTCAATTAAGCATGTCAGTTACATAAGATTGAAGAAACTTTAGAACTTAAAAGTCATGCACAAAATCCTTTGCTGCTGTTCTAGAAGGATATGGGCACAGACAACTTCCCCTGAAAAGAATATATCCCAAATTGAATGAAAGAAAAATCCAGAGTCCCTAAGCAGATCCTAAGACAGCATTATGCTCATGAGCATTATACTTTGTGGGTTCTGCAGAGATATTTTAGAATATAGTATTAAATTTATGAATGACATTTCTATTGTAATAGACTCAATAAGCAATTCACCCACCAAAAGAACAATACATAATTGTGGCCAAGAGTGGAGATTCAAAAGTCAGATGGCAAGGACTATAATTCTATCTTGCATACTTCCTGCTTGGGTATCTCAGGCAATGTATGTAAATTCTCTAAGCCTCAGTTTCCTCATTTATGAAATGGAGCCAAGTTTACATTGACCTCATGGGGTTGTTGTGAGGACTAAGTGAAATCATTTATGGTATACCATTTAGCCTGGTGCTCAATAAAGAGCAGCCATTTTTAGCTACATGTGTTCAGGACATAATACAGATTCCAAAGTGGGTTTAAAAGCACAGTTTCTGAGGACAGAAAAAAGATATGGGAGAAAGCGGAAGGTGATAGGCAGGTATGGCACATCTGTTCCAGGAGCACAAGAACTAAAGCAAGTTGTCCTTGAGGTCACCAGCTGACAATGGGACCCAAGGGATGCAAATGAGAAGCATCCCTGGCACCCTGAAGTGGAGACTCTTGTCCAAAAGTATTTGGATGGTCCCTGAGTGTTCCAAGAGGAGCACAAGGTGTCTTTCTGGCCATATAGCTTTAACATAAACTCATGACAGCTCACATGGCTTTGTCCTGTCAGAAACTCATGTGAAACTTAACCCACAGCCCAACAGTATAGGGCCTAACAGGAGTGTTTGGGTTATGACAGTGGAACCACACTTTGAACCATTTTATAATGGATTAGTGTTACCATTAAAAGCATTTGTAGGAGTGTGTTTGTTCTCTTCTGCCATATAAGAACATGGTGTTCTCACACACACGCATGTCCCCAAAGGCTACAGTATTCAAGGAGCAATCTCAGAGTCAGAGAAACTAGGCCCTAAACTGCTAGCACCTTGATCTTGGATTTTCCAGCCTCCAGAACTGTGAGAGAATGAATTTCTGTGCTTTACAAATTGTCCAGTCTCAGGTATTCTGTGATAGCAGCACAAATTGGACTAAGACAATGACATCGACACAAAACAAATTAATAGTCTCTGGAACAGAAACAAGCACAGACACATCACAGAAAAGGTTTACAGTATGACTTGGGCAAGTTACTTGGCTTTTATTTCCTCACCATCTCATAGAAAAATATTAGCCACATACCTAATTTTATATTTTCTATTAGATACATTAAAGAAAGCAGTAAATGGACAAAATTAATTTTAAATTTTAATAATGTTTTATTTAACTCTATATCCAAAGGGCAATCATTTCAACATGTAATCAATATAAAAAGTATATTGAAATATTTCACATTCCTTCTTTCATTACATTCTCTTTTTAATACTAAGACCTCAATTTTTATTTATATTGCCTTTACAACACATCTCAGGAGTGCTGCAGGCTCCTTGCCCAAATGTGGCTAGCAGCTACCATATTGGACTGAGCTGGTCAAGAACACACCCAGTTCTTAGAAAACCACTGATGCTAGAACTGCACATTAGGGATGGGGACAACAGCAAGAATGAAAACTAAACATTACTGGTCCATATATAAAGATTTAAACCACACCAGTAAATAGTAATGTCTCTTGCCACGTAACAAAAGGGTAATCATGTAAGATCAGAATCAAGGAAAACTTCTGTCAAGAGGAGATTCCCATAAAGAAGCACCAAAGAAGTAATGTGACTCACATCTGAAGAAACTGAAATGGTTCTCCTTTGACAAAAAAAAAAAAAAGTTATTACATCATCTTTGATTTCTTTCATTAGCACTTTGTAATTTAGCAAAAATCTGCACAAGAATGTTCATAGAAGCTCTTATTCATCACAACTGGTTGACCTCTGGAAGCAACCCAAATGTCTTTCAGTGGTGAAAGGTTAAATAAACTGTGGAAAATCCATACCATGAACTATAACTCAGCCATAAAACAGAATGAATTAATGATATACACAACAACTTGGATAGATCTCAAGAGAATTCTGCTGAGTGAAAAAAAAAAGTCCATCTCAGAAAGTTATTATTCCATTTATACAATATTTTCACAAAAACAAATCTCAGAGATGAAGAGATTAGTGATTGCCCCTGGGTCAGGGTAGACAGGGAGATGGTAGTATGGATATAGAGCTGCAACTGGAAGTCTTCTGGTAAAGGCATAATCATGTGTCCTGACTGCAGTTGTGATCCCACCATGTGATAAAATTGCACACAGATGATGCACACAGATGTTTGTAAAGCTGGTGGAGCTAACTACAGCTCTATGGGTTGTACCAACTTCAGTTTCCTGTGGTTCTAGAAGATGTGACCATTGAAAAATGCTGGATGAAGGGTATGTGGAATCTTTCTAGCCATTTTGGCTCTTTTTACAACTTCCTGAAAATCCGTAATTTATTCATTTAAAAAAGAACAAATTAAATCTACAAAGAAAAGATCTTTATAAGAATTGCTTAGCAAAACCAAGCACTACAGAAAGCAGCTCCAATAGGAAGCCAAGACCAGACTTCTCAGAAGCCCAGTGAAGAAGAAGAAATTGGCCCAACATCTATTTCTTAAATCCAAAACAAACGCAGGTCACAAGAGGGGAAATGATTGATTTGTGCAAATCCAACCAGCCCTGATCCCAGACTCCTCTGCTCCAGCTGCAGGATGTCACTGCCTTCCAAACTGGCAAAGTGAGTTATGGCCTCAATGAACCAGGTTGCTTACTGATCATCACTTGGTGTGACATCTAATTTCCTGTCCCACAGGAAGGGGACAGATATAAAACCTATACCATGTGATTGTTACTTGGCTTTCATTAGCACTACAGCTTACAATTAATCTATTTTTTCTTAGGCTCTCATTTCTTTCTGAGAAGATGCTAAAACATTGCTTTTTAAATTTGTGTTATTCTTTTCCTAAGGGTAGAACATTAGTAGAAACCGGTTCGGAGGCTTAAGATGTTAGTCTAGTTAAAACTAAACCTTGAAACTTTGCACATGCAATGCAGTTTGCATTTTTTGAACTGGCCACAAGGGGGGCTTCTTTTATTTTTGCTAGTAAAATCCAGCAGTGTAATCTTTAATTTGGAATCTGCCAATATTTTACAAGGGAAAATAAGTTGAAAACCGAGCATCCTCGCCAACACTGAGATCTGTCTGTACAGTTTCTAAAATGTGAAATTTATTGAAGAACCTCTGATATTATTTCAAAGTTTGGTTTCCTATTTTTAAATTTGGCCCTCTACCTGATGATGGAAAACAGCCACCCCTTAAAAAGCATGTTCATGATTTTATTTCCCAGTTGGTGGATGAAGCAGGGCCAAGCACCATCTTTATTTCTGTCTGCTTCATTATTAACATAGACAGCTCAGCATATTGCTGTGGTTCCTTAAGAGCTACAGTGGCTCCCTATTCATTATTTAAGATAATTCTATCATGCTAGTAAAAGGATTTTCCTAAGTGTACTCCCTGCTCCCACACCAACCCCTGTGTTTTGGTTTCAGTCCATTTGATTACTAAGCAAATGTTTGAAAGAAAAACTCTCATTTCTCCTAAGATGCAACCTAAAGTTTTAGGAGAAGGCGGCTCAGAAGTCAGGTTCCTGGAATGCTGGAAGAGGAAGCACTTTGAGGATGTATAGACTTTGCAGCACACTCTGGTTACAGGGTTTATCTTGCCTTGTCGATTTTTAACTCTGGCTAGGGCTCTCCTTACTCTACACACACCACTCATTAAATTTAGGCTCCATTCCTCCATTATTTAGCTACTTATGACAGCTACTAGAGCTAAATACAACACCACAGCAAGCCAGAAGTTGCCATTAGTTTTGGATTTATCACACAATTTGCAGAACTCTATGCTTCTGTGCTTTAAGTTTTGCAAAGCTTCTGTGATGAAACTCAAAGGAGAGAGGCTTTTTTCAAACTACTCTACTTTTTGATCTAAAGAATACAATTGAGGACCAAATCAATGAATATTCTTTGTTTGTATGTGTGTGTGTGTTATTGTTATTTTTTAAAATTTATTTATTCTACTTAGGTATACATGATAGCAGAATGCATTTTGATTCATTGTACACAGATGGAGCACAACTTTTCATTTCTCTGGTTGTACATGATGTAGAATCACATCATATATGCAGTCATACATGAAGCTAGGGCTATGATGTCCATCTCATTCCACCATCTTTCCTGCCCCCATGCCCCTTCCCCCTCCCTCCCCTTTGACCAAAATTCCTCCATTCTTCTCGTGTCCCCTCCCTCATTATGGATCAGCATCCACTTATCAGAGAAAATATTTGGCATTTGATTTTTTGGGATTGGCTTACTTTGCTTAGCATGATGTTCTCTAACTCCATCCATTTACCTGCAAATGCCATAATTGTATTCTCTTTTATTGCTGAGTAATATTCCATTGTGTATATATACCACAGTTTCTTTATCCATTAAATCAATGCATATTCTTGACCTGTCTTAATTCCCTTAGAAGAGAACTACAATCAACTGTTCTTGCTTCTTAGTCACCTTATCTGGGAGAAAGCTGTAGCAATGGGTGCCTTCCCTGTCACTGGCTTTGCCTTGCACCCCTGCCTTCTTGCCCTGGAGAGAAAAAGGCAGAGAAAAGATCAGAAGGAGGACTGGACTTGGCAGTGAGCTGCTGGGAGGGGGATTAGTTAGCTTGCTCCCCACGCTGTTCCTACCTTATTGAACATAAGTTACAGCAGTCAAATGGGCATCTAGGAAACTCAACCAAGAGTTGCTTTGGGGAAGCAAGATCCTATTAAAAGGCACAATTGCTAAAAATACAAAATCTGGGGACTATGTGAAGACACCAAATTAGGAAACAGAACTTTGAATTTTGAGACCCTAGTTTGCCATGACATGGCTCTGTGACCTGAACTCCTTGCCAAATACCATTTCCTTGCTATGTGCAATACAGCAAATATATAAAATTACATTGCATTTATAATTTCTAAAGTTCATATCAGTGCTAATTTCAATTTCAGACTCAATTTGTGCTAAGCACAGTCCAACAATTATTGGGTCTTCATGGAAAAACAGAGCCTTTGAGCCAATTTCTCTTCCCATGTGACTCAGAAGAATAGTTTGCACTGAAGATTTAACTGAGGCCCTCGGCTAGAATCTGCAGGACGTGACTTTTTTAAGCAGAACCGTATGATGAGCATAAATCCAGAGGTCCTCCCTGGAGGCACACCATTTGAAAGATGGGCCCAGAAAGAGTAGAGTTTCGATGTTGCTATTTCCAAGGAAACGGTCAAGGTCTCAGTCAAGTTCAGTCCTGTCTAAGCGAGAAAGGTCAGAGTTTGTTCCTCAGCTTGGCCTGACTTCAGTGGGGATTGGACGAGTGTGTTTATTTTGTGTGTTCCTGTGTGCTGTGTGAGCTTTCTCAGAGCCTATTGGCTCTATCCTGAAATAGCAGGCAGTAGTCGTTGGATGGCCTGCTGCAGGAATGCTTTATGCTTGAAATTAGATCCCTGTGGGCCTGATCTGTGGCTGCCAAGAGCACCATGAGGATGCTGGAGAAGTCACACTTGTGTGGCTTTCTCCTCCAGGCACAGCACTCCCTGGCTTTGCATTATGACTGAGTGCTTCCTGGCAAGGCCCAGACATTGCATGGTGGGCAGCGAGGATTGGACACCTGTCAATCTCTCTCTTCTGGACTGCTTGCTTTTCCTCTGAGAAGTCAACATGATCTTCTATTCGGGTTTGTTTTGGTTTGTTTTTGAACTTTTATTTTCTTTCTTTTTCTTTTTTGATCATGTGTGCTTATAGTTGCCTGGCTGACCCTCTCAGGAACTGTTAGCTGAGCTACAATCAATGAGGACAAAAGCATGAACGTAGCAGAAAAAAGAAAGGGTTTCTGGTGAGACAAGGCACCAAAATAAAAGCACCCCTGGTCCAGGCAGCAGAGGTCCTTGCATTTAACCCATTTAAATAACATGCTCAATAATGGAATGCCCTCAAGGTTATCAGAGGGACCAGATGAGAGTATTAATGCTAGGTCCTCAAAATTTTCCTAAAATGTATGTAGATAAAGTAATAATCCTTTCTTCAAAGGGCTCTCAACTTTTCAAGAGAAACACCCATTTTATTTTGAGGGATTTTAAAGTAGGCATGGTGAACTAAAAGGATTTGCTAAATATGAAGGAAAATCTACAAGAACTTGAAGTATTTTTACCTTTTTGAGTATTTTAAGAAAAAATAGTATGTGGTTTCTTTGCACTACACTGTAGTTTATCCTTTTGATGATTTATTTTCTTATTGGATAAAGAGTTTTCTGGGGATGAGGAAAGAGGTTTAGGAATTTTTAAAACTGTACTTAAACAGTTAGGGTTATTAATTCTCACAAAGAGAAATATTTATTTAAAGAGCTAATACATTATAGTATAGCCTTGTGAACAAACATGCCAAGGGCCTGAGTATAGGGAGGAAGTACAGAGAATTAGTAATGAAAAGAATGGGAAGTAGGAGAACTTGACAGGAGAATTAGCAATGAGGAGGGCTGGAAGGGAGAGTGGCTGACAGTTACTAATCACCTAGTGTTGTCAGACATGAGTTAGTCTCAGTCACAGGTAAATACTGTAGCATTTTACAGATGTGAAAACTGAGGCACAGAAAGGGTCAGTAGCTGCTCACACCAGTAAGACATAAGAGATCAAAGATCAGAAGTTGGGTGGTCCAGGAAAGGACTCCTTCCTGTTCCACATGTAGATGAAAAGGAAGGTGGACTCGGATACAGGGAGCTGGCGAGGGAGCTGGTCTGAGTTTCAGATCCAGCTCTGCTATTGGTGGGCTGCATGGCCTCCAGAAGAACACCTTGAATCATCTGGGCCTCAGACTCCTGAGAGATTCTGGTCTAGAACTTCAAACAAGGTGCAATTTCACCAATTTTTTTGAGAGGTAACATTTATTCTGCCCACTTTGGTAACTCAAAACAGTGTAAGAATTTGTGTTTCCTTTGTGTGGGTGCCGGCATGGAGGGAGTCCACTGGGATTGGGATGGAGTCAGTGAAGATAAAGAAAGAAAGGGAGCGAGTGTGTTTGGGTAGAAATGGGCTTTATCATGCTCATTGCAAGCATTCTCCCCTAGTCGATTAACGGAAGCATAATTTACATGTCATGAAATGCACTAATCTTTATGATTCAGTAGGATTTGATGATTATCTACACCTATGTTAACTACCGCCAAGTCAAGTTAAAAAACTTCCCCCTAGAAAGTTCCCTGGAGACTCTTTCTGATCTCTTCTACCCAAGAAGGCAACTACCATTCTCTTTTCTGACACTTTGGATTAGTGTGACCTGTTCTAGAGCATCATAAATATGAAATCATATCTGTGAATCCATTTTCAACATCCAAGGAGTAGTGAAGTTTCTAGGAGACAGATGGAAAATTCTTTCCCTATTGACTGTGGAGTTAAGGGTTCAAGCTCCTTTAGAGGACACAGTGAAGGACAGATGGAATGTCAGCATTGGGCTGCTTCTCCCCAAGAAGTTTATACATTCCTCAGAAACAGGATCTGGTTCGCTTGTGTACACCTCTATTTGTATGTGTGTGTGTGTGTTTGTGTGTGTTCTAGGGATCAAACCCAGGGCTTTGCAGATGCTAGGCAAGTGCTCTACCACTGAATTCCATCCTTAGCCCAGAATCTAGTTCTTTCATGAGGTCCAACCATTCAGAGCACATACTGCTTTCTCCATTACTTTTATATAATCAGATGATAGCTTACATCCTCTGCATTCATTTATTTATATATCCATTCACTCAACAATTTATTAATGTGTAATTATGTGCCAGGAACTGTCTAGGTGCTGTTTACAAATAAGACATGCAGAATTGTATCTCCTGGGGCTCATATACTTGGTTGAGAGACAACAACAGACTGCCACTTGCAAGATGCAGGATTAATTAACCCTGCTCTGTTGGCCAGAGCATGAACCAGAATCCGAGTTTCAGACCCACATTTCATTATTCAGCCCATTACTTTTTCACAGCCTACTGTGTGCCAGGCATGGCTGAATACTGCAGAAGTACAAAAATAAATGAGGCAAGGGGATTACCTTTTACAACTCACTGATCTCTGGCACAAGGTCCCTCCTTTTAAAAACACTGTTATCTCCCATATCATCGTGCATTGAAAGAAATCAGTGCATTTTTTCCATTGACTCACCTTTCCATACATTTTCATGAGTCACGCCTCAAGCTGCTTAGGCTCTTAGAGACGCCTAAGGAATTCACTCTGCCAGGCAAATACGGAAAAGATTGTTCTTTCCCGCAATATTTCAGGCATTTTGTGGTCCCTTGGTCAGTTCACTGTCAGCAGAGGCTTAAGAAAATAAACTACAAGCTAGAAGGTGCACTTCTGGGATTTTACAGTTCTTCAAAAACACAGAATTAAGTGTCCAAAGCTAATAAAATCAACACCTGCCCCTCTCAAAGTACATGTTTCCACACACTGGCTCTCTCCTTCTCAGGGTTAACCATGGTAGCTGCTAGGAGACAAAAGATTTCAGATGTGTTCCACAGGTGAATGTTGGACATCATGGGACAGGACAGAGCCAACAATCGACTCCTCTTTGGCCAAAAATTTCCCATTAGCGTATCAGACATGTGCAAGCTCTGATTGCAGAATAAGTAAACAGGACATAATGGGTTTTCAATAACTACTGCCGAGCCAGACTCCAAGTGTATTTGGGAGGTTGATTTGACACGCGAGTATGCTGGGGGAATTGAGGACAGAAAAGTAAAGGGAGTTGAAGTTCACAAATGCAAACCAGTGCATAGGAGTGGGCTGAGATCCACATGCAAACTGGGAAGATGGAAGACTGATTGAACCACCCGAGAATCAACAATGCCTTGTTGAAAGACACAGGTTTGTTGAAACAATCGGAACTTTAGAGTGACATGGGGCTTGCAGAGCTTTGGAACTTTTTTTTTTTTAAACTTTCTTTTTGTTGGAGGCAGTTGTTTGTTAAAACAGACTCTGAGGCCAAGGCTAGTGGAGGGTCTAAAACCACACAACTTGTTCAACCAGAACTTGACCCTGGGTCCTCAATGCCCAGTGTGGTGTTTTCTAACCTAGTTGGTCCCTTCACTTCTCTGCTGTATACACAGCTGTGGGTATGAGCAAATATCAAGGACAAAAAAAGATGTTTATATTAATTGACTGAAATTTAGTTTTTATCATGTCTAAATTTCTTTCTGATTTTAATCAGAAACAAATTAATTTACATATCCATTGAAACTTCTTTTAACTTAGACTTCTGTAAGATGTAGAAGACTGAGCAACTGGGAAAAAGAAAGACTCCATTTTCAAATGAATCTTGAGCCCCCCTCCCTGCCCCCGCACTCCACCCCCAAAGCTTGGGCCCGCTGCAAAACACTGTCCTCAGGAGCCCTTAGCCTGGGTACTAATTTTCAAATAACAAGGTCATGAAATAATCTACAAAAGGCTGCCACATTTGGAATATAGTCCAAACACCGTTTCCTCAGTTCCTTTGTGTCTTTGGTCAAGTTCCTGGCAGCAGGGTCTGAGACCAGGATCCTAGTACATGTGGTTTGCTGAGGGCTGACAGGACAGAATTCCAAGGCCAAGGGGCTCAAATGACAGACTTTCATTTTCTCACAGTTCTAGAAGCTGGAAGTCCAAGATCAAGGTATCAGCTGGTTTGGTTTCTCCTCAGGCCTCTGGGCTGGCAGATGGCACCTTGCCACTGAATCCTCTTGTGATCCTTCCTGCTGTACCCTGAAGTCTCTCTGGGAGTCCTAGCCTCTCCTTCTCCCATCAGATTGGATTAGGCCACCCTAACAGGCTAGTTTTAATTTAATCACCTCTCTAACTATAGTCTCACTTTGAGATACTGGAGGTTAGGCTTCAATATATGAATCTGAGGGGGAAAAAACCTAACCCGTAACAGGAATAAGAGCAGAGAGACAAGGGCAAGGACAGAGGGAGGCAGGATGTGGTCTCCAGGAGAGGCCAGCCGCAGCCTGGTCCACAGTGGGGGTGGAAGGGACTCTGTACCTTCAGTCAAATCGCCTTGAGGCTGGAGGCTGAGTCTTCCCAGCTCCTCATCTGTTAGTCACTGGCCAGCCCCCCCCCCCCCGCCCCGTGCATGTGTGGTGGGCTGGGGTGGAATGAGTCGTGGAGTTTCTGCCCAGACACATCCAGGCAGAGTCACACAAACGTAAGTCACTCAAGAGCTCTAGCAGCTAGTGGACATACACCCCCATACCATGGTGCAGGTCTCCTGGGCTCTTTGGTGCATTACAGAAGTTTCCCAGTCTTCTGTCCTCATTGGTTAAAGACCACGCGTCCAGGTATAGCCATAGGACATATGGGGCTGCAAGGAAAGGGTGGTAGCATTTTCCAAAGGAAGGAGCAGACCAGACACCTCTCACTCCCACCCAATAGTCCAGGCCTGAATCCTTGAGCCCACCTCTTTCTTAAGAAGCCTCGAAATTCATCTTCTCTGCATGTTCATTTCCATTGCAAGTCCAGGGACCCAGCACATCTCACCCCAGTGACTCTCCCTCACACATTTCTTTTCAGATCTCTCTGCCTCTGGTCTAAGCCCAGCTGTGTCCCACACAGTAGCCAATATGAGCGATTCACCTTCCCTGCTATGGGGAAGGCAAAGACAAGACTGGATCTGACTTGTTAGTCTTTATTCTTCTACCTTGAATCTCAACCTTTATTCTTCTACCTTGAATCTCACCTTAAGGGGTGAGGGGGGCATCTTGGGCTGCTCTTACCTTTCCGTGCCTCGGTTTACTCATTTGTAAAAGCTGAATAACATAACACAAGGCACCTTGCAGGCTGAAGGATTCAATGATGTTCGCGCACAGCACTTAGAACAGCACAGGGTACACAACAAGCAAGTGTGAGGTAGCACGTCGTGGCTGCAGCAGTCGTGTTAGTACCTCTAGCACCAAGCAGGGAGCTAGGCACCCCGATAAGATGAGAACAATGGAACGTGTTAGAAGTGGCCTGGCATCCTGATTAAATTAACATCACTATTATTTCTCCTGATATTTCTGCAGGTGGTGAAACCAGGAGCACATGTGATCTCAGTTTCAGTCTTAATCTTTGACTTCATTGGCTTCCAAGGTAAATATTTAAAGTTAGTTTATAGTTGACAGTAACAGAGTACATTAATATTGATAACAGCCATAAACAAAAATCCTCTTATTAGAACAGGTGATTAAGTTACAAAGAACCCCAATAGTTACACCTGATGTTAGCTAGTCATGTCACAGGATCAAAAACCCATGTGAGAATATTTGCTAATTTTCATGAAACCCTGTTCACCTAGCTGCTTGGGTCAAAGTACAGCCCACAGAAAACTGAGCCATAGAACTGTCTGTCTCTCATCTGTGACTCCAGCGAGCTTCTCCACCATCATAGCCTGCTCCAGCTGCCCAGGCCACCTTCCCTCAACACTCCATCAACTTGGACCCCAGGCTGATTTCTGCTGACTCACCTGGCAACTGACTTCCCTGGAGGAGATGCACCCCAGAGCCCACTCTCCCTTGTTTGGGGCTTTCTACCTTCCTCTTTTCCTCCCCTTCTGCTCCACCCTGCTATCACACCAAGCCTATGGGATAACATTGCCCTGATGCCAGGACAGTCAGCAGGTGATTAACATCCGTCACACAGACAAGTGTGAGCCGTGAGTGCACAGGGAGAGGTTTTGAGTCGGACACCAACTCATTTCCTCTCCATCAACACAAAGGTGGGAATAACTGCAAGAGTGGCTTTTTAAATGCCATCCATATCTTCAAATTTAGTGCAGTATTATTTCCATACATCTCATTTCTTTCTCTGCCTTTACTCTGTTTTTCCCCCTTTTTTTTTGTTGTTGTTGTTTATTTCTTTTCCTGATTGCCATTTCCTTCCTTCTTTCCTTCCTTCCTTCCTTACCCAGTTTGGTTGGCCTGCTCTGTCCCTATCTCATTTCCTGCTTCCTCACTAAGGCTAAGAAGCCCTGTGAACACTAGCCATAACAAGTAGCCCTAACCAGACCCCACGACTTACCCCACTGCTCAGAGGATGCTGTCCCAGAGAGCTCTGCCATTGCCCTGGTGTTCACAGACACAGGAACATGAGTCACCAGTGAGACACTGTTGCCACCAGCCTTTCTCCCCAAACCTCCCCACCAAAAAGAGGAAATGGCCTCTGACATGGGGATGTATGAACAAGAATTCCAACGCTCGGCACAAAGCATGAGATCTTCCACCACCAACTTCCGTGCTGATTATAGGATGCTGGTCTCATGTTTGGCTTTCAAACCTCAAATCTGAGGAGAATGTCATTTCGAGTATGATTTGTAAGGAGCAGCATGAAGACTGACTCAGTACTAATGTTAAATGGCTTCTGTCATTTAAAAAGAATTATAATTTTTTAAAAGGGATACTTTAGCAATTGAGAGGATGGAAATGAAAAGAGCTGTAATTGCTCTTAGAATGCATAAAGCAATATTATGGGAGAAGGAAGATCAATTAGCCACACTGGTCAATGAAGCTAAAATGAGATGTAATTAAGTTAGTTCAAAGAAAGGTTTGATTAAAGATTACAAAAAGCTCTCTAATTATGAGGAAAGAAAAGAATCTTGGTCAAGGCTGCTAAAGGAGGATACAAACTTGTTAGCCCTGCACACTGAAATGAGAAACCCAACAATTAGAGACAATCCAGATAAAACAGCATCATTCCAACAACGGACAAACTGGTTCTCTAGTTAAGAGGATCTGTGGGCCTTAATCATGCTCTTTCCAGATATTTTAGAATCCTGAGAGTGAATGTGTGTGGCAAAGCCAACCCTGTCACTCCACTCCACTACAGCTGGTGAAGGAGAAGGCTCCTAGGGTATTTCTCTAAGCTCTGGTCCCCAGGAAGCCAAACAAGATATGCCAATAACTTGTTCAACATGGATAAAAATTACCTGTGAAAAATACAATTTGAGGAAAATGGAAAACAGAAGAGACTAGAAATGATTAGATAGTCTAGATTTGTTAAACCCATCTATGGTTCAAAACTATTTTTCTGCTTTCTCTTATTCCACCAGCAATCTACAACAAATTCTGTCTCCTGGGTTATCTGGGAAATGCTGACATTCAGAATTAACACACTGAATTCTATCTCTTTTTCTTGTTTTTACCCCAGAGGAATTGAGGACACCCTTTAGAAGAACTCCTCTAAATCGTTCACCAACAATTCTACAGCCATAGCTTCCCATCCAGGGGCCTGCGGTCCCCATCTGCTCCCTTGCTGCAGAAGAGCACACTTTTCTGGAACTGGCAGTAAATTGGCATGTGTGCCACTTGCATCCTCATGTAAAGGAAAAATCACTTCAGAGAAGAAATAGTAAATTCCCCCAAACAAACACTTAAGATGAAGCAGAGTGATTCTTGGTTATAAGCCAGGAGCAATGAAAGGGTATGTCCATGTGTGAATTTGCATTTGAATTCCCACCGGGAAGGCAGGCTCAGCAAACCAATTAACTAATTAAACCAATTAACCAAATATGTAATTAACCTTGAGAACAGAGGTGTCAACAGAAGCACAACAAAGAAGTTACCCTCCTTGGGAATTGCCTGGTGGTTTTAAGCTTTTCAGTTTTCTGTCTTAGAGGCATTTCAGTTAACTTCTGGGCCTCAGTTTCTTCATCTGGAAAAAAAAAAAAAAAAACCTCTGCGCATAGGACTGATGGCCAAGCAGTATCATCAACAGGATGGAATCAAGCCAATGGCAGTGTACACTATATTTCATGGTCCCTCATCTGTAAGTAAATGCACAGAAGCTTTGAAGGATGTGATCTGTGAAACACTGGCCACTTCTTGCTCGTTTCTTTTGAAAACACACATGTCCATTATTGCTAAAAGTAGAATAGATAGAAATTTCCAACAGACATCTCTTCTTAGAGATAATCATCATCTGGTATTTCAAACAATGGACTGGAGAAGAAAGGGGACTCAGAAAGAGGAGATAAACTGTTAAACAGTTATGAGAGGACTTTGTTTGGACTGACCTTCTAGGCGGGGCTACAGCAGACCAGACCAAGCCAAACCAGACTCGTGCTAACTGCCACATAATCAAACTGAACTCTGAAACAGGCTGATTTTCCAAAAGCAAGGGATTGACAGCAACCAATCAGAAGAGGCGCAGTTTACCTGAGCCAGCACCACAAGGAATCCCATAAGGAAGTCACACTGAAATGAACAATCTGCTTTTTGTTCCCCATTTCTTCTTTCTCCAGCCTTTCTCTGCCTGCAGAGGCTAACTCCTCTGCTCAGTGCATTGGAACATTTACTTAACTTTGTAGAACAAGGTGTTGCCCAATTCTAAATTCGCAAGTAAAATCCAATTAGGTCTTTAAACTCAAATTACTGTGATTTTGTCTCTGACAATTGTTTCTAGCTTTACACAGAAATCTCTGGGACTTCAGGAATTCTATAGTGCTCAGTGCATGTCTGAAACGTGACAAATCTTCTTTGCCAAAACAATAAATTAACACCTTGCCATGATTACTTTTGAGTAGCTCACCTTATGAAATTTTGGTTTTCAAGTAGCTTCAAAACTGTTGCTTAGAATGATTCACGGGAAAGATCTAAGCCTGTGGCCTTTGAGTAGCTTTCATTTAGGGTTGCTGTGAAATTCACTCTGAAAAAAAATCAACCAACAGTTATATTGAACAGCAAGTAGATAATACAGATCAGAGTCAAATACCTATTGACTATTGCAGATTGAGGCTCAGACCATCCCTTATACCATATCAGAGAAAACAAAAATCATGGAGGAGAGGTATACTCAATCAAATCATTATGGGAAGTGAAGGCCACAGCTCTTGGAAATGTGAAGCTTATCAGGAGAATAAATACATATGTGAAATCTCATACTGGATTTTCCTGTTCCTCCTTTATAAAGGACACCACTTTTTTGACATTAACCTTGGGCAAGATCAAAGCTCACCTGCACTAAGTCAGTACACAATTCCTAATCCTCGAGTAAAAGGATACACTTGTGAATAGAAACGCTTGGGCAAGCTCACAGGCTCTCCACATTAGCAGAGACTTAAAATGTAATTTATAGCCATGCAAGGATGTCAGAGGCATCACATTTCATTCACTAAAATGCCAAGGACCCTACTCTCACTTCAAGTGCAAGCACTCGGTATTATCTCAGTTAACCTCTGAGACTAAGTTTCCTCATCTGAAAAGTGAAGGGTCTTTGGAATAGAAAATCTCTATGATCCTCTCATGCTTCACATAGATTCTTTTCCACCAACAGCGGAAGAACAATTCTGACAGCACACATTTCCATTTCCAGTATGTTGGACCAACCAGTACTTTGAAAATTTGGTATGAAAACTTTTCTTAAGATAAAGAGCTAGTATTTCCTTGAGAATAATTCTGAGTCTCGTTGAAACTTTAGCCAAGGAACTTATCAAATAAAAAAAAACCACCTCTTCTAGACCATAGGCTGAATCCAAGAAAGTCAAAAACCCAAATGCCTCACGGGAATTTAGAATTACACAGTTTTTGGCTGAACTGAGTAAAGAATGTGAATTTGTTTTGCCAAGATTCTCCTAGATCATATGAGCAGGGGCTCATTTTTCTTTAAGTCATATAATTGAAGAAAAGAAACTTCTAGAAAGAGGTATGAATCATCTCAGGAGAACAAGTAAAGCTAAGGATACCTGGTCCCCACTCAGTATGCTCTTTCTTTCCTCTACCTTGTATCCCAAATGAGCTGTAGTCTTCAAAGGCAGAGCCTGGGAAATTCTGGTAGCAGCAGGAATTTCAATTCTAACTTGCTTCATATGAACAAAATGAATTTTATTCTGACTACCTCTCTGCAAATTAAGTGCATTAGTACTCTATCATGAATTTGTCAATGATTGTAATGTTTGATAGAATATGAATATTAAATGTAAGATATCAATGTTAAATATTAAGCATAATAATATTATTTTTAAATGTTGAAATGTTTTCTTCATTTCTTAGTTCCATTGAATAGATCCTAAGGAAGTTGGCAAAGAGATAAAAAGAAAAATAAGTCCAAGATGAATAGCATTTAAATGAATATAAGCTGGGCATGGTGGCGCACGCCTGTAATCCTAGCACTTTGGGAGGCTGAGACAGGAGAATCGCGAATTCAAAGACAGCCTCAGCAAGGGCAAGGCACTAAGCAACTAGGTGAGACTCTGTCTCTGAATTAAAAAAAAAACACACAAAATAGAGCTGGAGATGTAGCTCAGTGGTCAAGTAGCCCTGAGTTCAATCCTCAGTACCAAAAAATAAAAAATAAAATAAAATAAATGAATACAAACCTATACATTTAAATGCTATTTCTCTTGCTTATCTTAGTTCCCTAAACAATAACTTATTGAACACTCACTAAGAACTCACCTAGGTCTAAAAAATATAGATAGAATTGGGATACACAAACAGTCACAGTTGCTATCCTTAGCAATGAAAATCACATCATATAAAGATATTTATTTGGGGTAATTAATATAAAAATCAGTATTGAATGCCACAAGAATCTTGGACCTGTGTGTTCTGTGAATTGTTTAGGGGAAATGAATGAATGATGGGGAAAACAATGAATGATGGGGAAAACAGAAAAAACGGTAAAGTATCCAAGCATAATACACTGTGCACAATTTTTGAAAATCATTTCTAAGACAAACCACAAATTAATTTTTAGGATTCCAAGCATTCAAGACTTTGAAGAAATAAGATCAATATTAAATACTTGCTGCTAGAAAAGAAAATAATGATGATAGTTTGAATGATATTAATCAACTCTAATTTGCTGGTATCTTACAAACTAAAAACAAAAATGCCAACAGATTTGTTTATAACAGTCACCAGACGATGCTTCTTCAACAGAAGGAATGTAGAAACAAAAAACTGGAACTGAAATATTTACGGCCATTCGCAAATGGGGAATCACTAAGCTGGGATTTCATTTCCAAAACTGACCAGCCATGTAAAGGTCAAACCACTTCCTGAGGGCAGCCAAGAAGCTTGAGAAAATTCCCAGCATTCCTGGACTCTAAAGCTGGGCTTCCCAAAGGGGAAGCCTCTTTCCCACCTGCTGCTTACCCTACTCCAAGCCTCACATCTGACCTTTGCCCCCAAGAGTCCCCCACTGTGGTGCAGCCTCCTTTCCTGGGATTTAACTTTGCCAAATCTGTACTTAAAAAACAAACTTCTTACATAACAATGTAAAAAAGCTGAAGGTTGTAGAACAAAATGAATCTCCCTCTTCACCTTAAGATTTTTATGTGGACATTATAAAATCTAGATATCAACTCTTGTTATACTTTTTGGCAAGAACTCTGATTTGTTCCACCTCCTCCCTGTGTCATCCATAGATTTGAGTAAATTTTGTTATAAGAAATGAAGATCATCGAAGTTCCCTTCAGATTCTGGAGAATTAGTTTAGGGATTAAAGTTAAAAGTGTGTTAATAATTCAACATTATCAAGATGACGACAATATGTGATAGAGCCATTATAGTTTAGATTTTCAGACTAGATTCAATCTCCGAAAGCAAGAGCCTGTTTTCTCCTAAATGATATGCAGCCCTCTCCCAGGAAGCTGATGCACTGTGGCTCATGTGGCACTTAGCATCTATCTCTGTTGTCACAGAAACTTCTGGAGACAGTGGTCTATAGAAGCTGCCATTGTGTATTTGAATATTCACTGCAATGTTTTCTATGATAAAAAGCACACACACACACACACAGTTAAAATGTCTCATAACTTAAGCTTTTATTCCTAAAGTAGAAATAGATTTCTGGAAATTTCTTTCAGCGGGATCGAAGTTCTACAAAATATGTATTACATTTTCTGATGGGTTAAACAGTTTACTTAAAAATAATTCTTTTGATTCATAGGAGTTAGGAATGAGCATAAGAAAAACACTGGTAAACAAAGCTTGAAATAATTTTTCCTCTGTATAATCTCTTTAAAATGGACCACTTGATTTATGAATAAAGGGATCATAATGCAAACTCTGTTCAGGAAAGAACATATGTGAATAATTAGAAACTATTGGGGGTATCTACGGTATACTAAGTCTGATGTATGAGAGATTCACAGCAGCTCCTACACTGGGTGGGTATCTCTGCTTCAGAGCTACTATTTTGCATGAACTCACAAATTTCATAAACAGAGCTCAGGCATCTAGAACTGAAATACAGTGAGCAGCAGAAACACGCTCACTCAGCAACAAGCCACCTTGACTGGAGGAAGGAAAGTGAATTCAAAGGAACTGTAATTGTTGCCACTGGCAGATCTAATTCCTAGGGAAATGCTTTCTTTCTTTTTTCTTTCATTAAAAAAAAATCTATTCTGGGGGCTGAGGTTGTGGCTCAGTGGCAGAGCGCTTGCTTCTCACGTGGGAGGCACTGGGTTCGATCCTCAGCACCACATAAAAATAAGTAAACAAAATAAAGACACTGTGTCCATGTATAACTAAAAAATATTTAAAAAAAAAAATCTATTCTGGCCTAGGGTGATCAATAGCAGAGCACTTGCCTAGCATGTGCAGAATGCTGGGTCTGATCCCAAATTCTACCAAAGGAGAAAAAGTACATTCAAAGAAAGACTTTTTTTTTTTTCCTGGTATCAGGGATTGAACTCAGGGGCACTCAACCACTGAGCCACATCCCCAGTCCTATTTTGTGTTTTATTTAGAGACAAGGTCTCACTGAGTTGCTTAGTGCCTCGCCATTGCTGAGGCTGGCTTTGAATTTGCGATTCTCCTGTCTCAGCCTCCCAAAGTGCTGGGATTACATGTGTGCGCCACCAAGCCCAGCTCAAAGAAATACTTTTAAAGCTAAAATATATACTTGGCAAAGAGGTTAAAAAGATGATCTCACACTTAAAACAACAAACACAAATAGCTCTCTTCTACAAAATCCGTATGACTTTGTTATAAGTTAATGGCTATTTAGTACAGACTAGAATATTATTTCTCTATAGAGAAATTATTCAAATTAAGATTCTTTTCTAAAATAAATAAGCAGAATCACCTACTTGTCCCATTAATGTATTGCTTCCAACTGAGTGACATATACTGGACCCCATCTGATTGCTGAAGCACCTGAGATGTCTAAAACTCTCATTTGTTTTTTTATCCAAGGTGGGTTCTACCACTGAGCTACATCTCCAGCTTTTTATTTTATTTTATTTTATTTTTTATTTTGAGATGAGACAAGGACACTAAATTGCCAAGCCCTCAGACCTGGACAACTTCCTGCTTCGGCCACCTAAATCACTAGTATTATGGTTACACAAAAGTCCAGCATATAAATTCTTTATAGTTGTTCCTGCAGACCTCCAGTGTATCAAGCCATTGTCAGCCAATTCAGCTAAAAAGATGGAAAGTTTGCCTGAAGCATAAACCAAATGGGGAAGGAGTCATTCTCTTATTTCTCTTTCTCTCTCTCTCTCTCTTAATTCACAGAACAAAAAAGGGAAGTACTATTTTGCTTTAAGTAAACTTTCAAAATATTTGAGGAAATGTTTATGAATAGTAAAAATCAATAATGGTGGCCAGGGGTGGGGACCAAAAAAGGAAACAGAAAGAATTCACAGTTATCTAGGGAAACTGAATTTCCTTCTGGAAGAAGTCTCAACCTTTCTACTTCTCATGGGGGGAAAAAAAACAAAACAAAAAAACCCAAAAAACACAGAGCAAGTGATTGAACTGTTCCAGAGGAGAAAATATGAAAACAGAGTTTGTCATAAGTCTCAAGAAGCCAATGCCAGATCCTTGGTAATACTATGCTAGAACGGAAGCCACATCCTAACTGTACATGGAGCTTGTTTTGGCGCTACGTAGACTGGCAGTCTACGTCTGGAAATAAGTGAGCAGATATACTTGATCATTGCTATGGTTTGGATTTAGTTTGAGTGTGTCCTCCAAAGCTTCATGACTTAGAAACTCAATGTGGTGATATAGATAGGTGCTGGATTCTTTAAAAGGCGGAGCCCAGTAAAAAGTGTTAGGTCACTGGAAATGCCACCCTCAGAAAAGAGTAATGCTGGCCTCAAGGAGTGAGCTAGTTCTCAGGAAAGTGGATTGCTATAAAAGAGAGAACTGACCCCTGAATGGCCCTAGCTTCCTCTCCTGCCATGGGATCTCTATTCACAGGCACTCCACCACAATGCTATCCGCCATGATGTGATGTAGCCAAGAAGGCCCTCACCAGTACCCAGACAGATGGGGCTTCCTGATGCTGGTCTTTCATCCTCCAAAACTGTGAGCTTAAGAAATCGCTTTTCTTTCTATATCACTCAGCCTCAGTATTTTATTATAGTAACAGCAAATGGCCTACTACAATAGTCTTGCAGAAATGGGATTGTAAGTTATCTACTGAACTTATGTCTCCATCCACCACTCTTCAGCTTTAGGGCAGAGGGCTGTGCTTTCTACTTCCACAGTTCTCCCCAGTGCCCCTTGGCTGGGAATTCTGGATGTGTTTCCTTCCCCAAAGGCTGTCTCCTATCTGGTGTCGCCTGCCTGGGTTGACACACAACTCAGGTTCCCAGGATGGGTGTCTTTCACTCTCCCACTATGGGGTAGGAAGTAATTACCTGCCTTTCCTTTACCCTGTTCCAATTTCTGGACTCTCCCTAGGCCCTAAAGCATGGAGAGGTTGAACTGTGTGACCAGGATTAAAGAACAAAGCAGGGTCCCTCCATGTCCATCTTTCTTTTACTAGCCAGTTTGGTCAAAAGTTATCACTTAAAGAATATTTACCTCTAGACCATCTAGCCATTTTTATAAACCACATAATTAGGGGGAAAATCTCCATGTTCTGGATGTAACATTATGTTATAAAGCCAGGCCTGGTACCCTGTACTTGTCCCAGTACTCAGGAGAGTAAGGCAGGAGGATTGCTTGAGACCGGCCTGTGCAACATAGTGAAACCCTGCCACCAAAATTTTTTTAAAAAAGTGATTTATAAATGTGATTCCTAGTGCACAGAGCTTGCTAGACTACAGCAGGGCTGGCTTTCAGCCCTGTTAAAATGTTACCAATTTTATATCCAAAATGTATCTTTTCACTAACCACAGAAAGTCCACATTCGTGGTCAAACCGCTATTTGTCATAAGTATGATGTCCCCGGATAAGTGTGAATCATGTTTGAGTGTGTCCTCCAAAGCTTCATGACTTAGAAACTCAATGTGGTGCTATAGATAGGTGCTGGACTCTTTAAAAGGCGGGGCCCAATAAAAAGTGTGAGGTCACCGGAAATGCCACCCTCAGAAAAGAGTAATGCTGGCCTCAAGGAGGGAGCTGGTTCTCAGGAGAGTGGATTGCTATAAAAGAGATGTACTAGGTACATTACTGAGGCCACTATTAAAAGGAATACTCTGGAAAGCCTTTGATAAAATAATAACATTTTTTAAGTAAAATCATGCCCTTTACAAGCCTGTTTTATAAGTCAAAGCTTCATTTTAACAGGTTTTCTGAAAATAGGGTTTGCATATCCTTCAGTACATTTTCTCACATCAGTCTAATACTGTGTTGCTATTTATTTTCTGCTCTGGGAGTGAGCAGACACAGTGATGTAAAACCTCTGCCCACACCGATCAAGGGGAAACCAAATAAGAATAAACTTGGCCACTCGTTGTCCAACTTCTCAGCAGACTCTGGCAAGTAGCAATCAGAGTCGTGTGCTATTGTTCAAATGCAGAGGAGATTTTGATGATCTGGATTTCTGATTTTTGCTGCTTATGCAACTCGGTAAACTTCAGACCCCACTTCTAAAAGAATTGGGACACTAAAAATAGCACTTTCCACATTGGGCTGTTGTGAAGACTTAAATTAGTAAGAAGATAATGAATGTGGTAAATTCAGCTCCAAACCTGGCAATCAGCAAGCAAATGCCAAGTAAGTGTTAGGTATCACTACTGGCATAAAGACCCACAGATTCTTTTTAAAGTAAGAAAATGCTCAGAAATAGGGGTTGGAGTTGTGGCTCAGTGGCAGAGCACTTGCCTAATATGTGTGAGGCACTGAGTTCAATTCTCAGCACCGCATATAAATAAACAAAATAAAAATCCATTGACAACTCAAAAAATATTTTAAAAAAAGAGAGAAAAAGAATATGCTCAGAAATAGTTCCAGAGGGACCTTGGAGGGCCACATAACATTGATGGAGGCAGCCTCAGCACCTTCCCTGAGTCCTCTCTCTCTCCTCTCTGACTCAGTAGTGCCCCAGCTCTGCAGATCAGTTGGCAGCAGGCTCTGGGCCTCAATCCCTCCTATTCTCGTTGGCTCCCACCCACAGTGTGCCAAGCAGAGCATCAACAGGATATGGAGTCATCTTCCGTGGTCCCAGCTGGCTTTGATTGTGCTGGGATGGCTTGGCTCTTGCAGCCACTAGATTGAAAGCATGTCTCAACTTCACCTCTTGAATGCAACGTTGTTTATATTTGCCCAAGACTTTTTTCCCCCTCAGGCCATTTAAAGATCATGCCAAATTCCTTGTTTCTTTTATCTGGATAGAGTCTTTCATAAGGATATCTGAGGGCAGTTATTCTCACTGACATTTTGCAAATCTGAGAGTTTTTATAGCTACACAGCTTTCCCCTCACCACAGCCTAGTTTCACATAGAGTAAATGTGATTCTTTAAAAATCTACACCAGATGATATGATATCACTCCTCTGCTCTAAACCACTGGCTGCTTTTGTCTCAGAGTGAACACTAACACCCTAGAAGGCTTATAGGACACCACACAATGTCCACTGGCTCCCAGCTTACTCCCCTCTAGTCTTTTCCTTGCTTCCTGGTTAGCCTTTGAGTATCCCCTGAGTATGTTACTGCCTCAGGGCCTTTGTACTTTCTGTTTCCTGTGTCTGCAATACTCCTCTTTGCTTCACATATCCTTACAGCTTAGTTCTTTCTGGTGTCAATTCAAATGTCACCTTCTCCTGCAAGGCTTTTCCTATATCTTCTGTAAAACAGGACTCATTATCACCCTCTTTATATTCTTCTCTGCACCCGCCTTATGATGTTTTAGACTCACCCACTCACAATGGATACATTATGTTAACTTTTAATTACCTTGGCCCCATAGGTAGCAGCCTGTCTCTGGCCTCAGCATTGTGGTGGTTCTCTGGAGCTCGAGGAGCACAACATTCATTTGGCAAAGGGCACTACCTGTGCACATAGAGCAAATCCTGCTGGTTTAAAGCCAAGGAGTGGAATGTTTGAATAGACTTGTATCTTGCTTTCCTGTTTGTTCCCCAAAGCATTGACAAAGCAAGTCAGTGGCTATTGTGAAATTTAAATTTCTGTAAGAATGGTAAGGAGGGTGAAAAAGCTGACAGGGTTTCATTGCTGAAGGGAACTAATGCTGAGGAAGAGAAGTTTGCCCTTAGCACATTTTCAGATACTAAACTACTGGCAAGAATGATAACAAAGCGAACAGGGAAAGCTGGAAGAAATGAAAATAATTTTGATTTTATGCTTCTAATTCATAAACATGCTAGAAAATTCCAGGTCTAGCCCACTGGTCTTTACAGTCCTGTATCTTCTACTCTTCCTATCAGCAAGACTGCTTACTACTCTAGAACCGCCTCCACCCTGGGCAAGAGGTTTAAGAAGGAGAAATACACAACTCCCTTGGCCATTCCAGGGCTCTCTGGTGCAAGGTTTTGCTCCCATTTGGTTTTGAAACCTGACTCTGCCTTCTACTAGCTGTGCATCCTTGGGCAAGCTACTCAGCTTCTCTATGCTGAATGTTTTCGTATTGTGGCAATAACAACAGTCACGAACCACATAACAATATTCAACTCAATGACAGATCATATACATGATGGTGGCCCCACGAGATAATAAGGAACTGAAAAATCCCCATCACCCAGCGATGTGGTAACTCGTTCATTACTCACAAGGTTGTGGGGATGCTGGGTACCCAGACCACTGTGTGGCTAGTCATATGAAAACAGTGTATACAATTATGTAGGGGATACAATAAGGCTAGACAATGATAATAAACAACAACGTTCCTGGTTTGTGTATTGCCATATTTTAACCACTGTTTTGGAGTGTGCTCCTTCCACTTGTGAGCAATAATGCACAGTGTGTCTTGTTGCACTAGCAACAGGCTCTGCCTCCTTGTGTACTCTGCCGACTCTCGGTTGCATCCTTTCCTCTTGGGCTTGAGTCAGTCTCCTGGGTTTTGTCCACGTGGCCCTCAACAGACAGACCCACTGCAGGTGATGCCAGCAGGAGACCACCTCAAGCGATGGACCTGGCAATGAGTTCAAAGCCATTAAGAACGGAGCCAGGCATGGTGGCCCAGGCCTCTAAACCCAGTAACTCTGGAGGCTGAAGCAGGAAGATGGCAAGTTCAAGGGCAGCCTCAGCAATTGAGTGAAACTCCATCTCAAAATGAAAAATGAGGGCTGGGACTGTAGCTCAGCGGTAGAGCGCTTGCCTCGCATGCGTGAGGCCCTGGGTTCGATCCTCAGCACCACATACAAAACAATAAAATAAAGACATTGTGTCCATCAACAACTAAAAAAATATTTTAAAAAAAATGAAAAATGAAAAGGGCTGGGACTGGGGCTGTAGCTCAGTGGTAGAGCACTTGCCTCGTAAGTGTGAGGCACTGGGTTCGATCCTCAGCACCACATAAAAATACATAAATAAAGCTGTTGTGTCTATCTACACTAAAAAATATTAAAAAGAAAAAGAAAAAAAGAAAAGGGCTGGGAGGCGACTCAGTGGTTAAGCGCCCCTGAGTTCAATCCCAGGTATCAAACAGACAAAAACAGACCACGAAGGTGGAAAATTCATGGTGGCTGTCGCTCATTGGACAGATGTGTCCCACTCTCCTATGGCCATGATCTTGAAGAACAAAAGCAAAGTAACAGAGGTGTTGAGAACCTGCTCCACTGAAGGACAGGGGAAACATGAGGAGGCCTATACAGCCGTGGAGAAGCCTCTGTTGACTGGACTGAAGCCAGACTTGCCGCCATGTCCACAAGACCAAGAAATTGCCTAGTGGTGCACTTCTCAGAACATGTCCCCATTGTTAAGTGACACACGGCAGAAGTGTCTGCTTCTGAGGAGAGAGAAAAGGACATGAGTGAGTGAAGCAGAGCCCTAGAGCCAGCTTAGTCCATTGAAAGTGACCAAGAGTGAGCGCTGGACTCCCAGCTGCTCAGGAATTTCTTCACCTGGATTTGCTGTCTGTATTGGTTGGAGTGGGCCCTGACAAATCGCATGTTGGGAGCTTGGGGCCCAGTGTGGCAGTGCTGAAAGGTATTGGGACCTTTAAGAGGCGGGGCCTAGAGCAAGGCTTTAGGTCATTCAGGGTGCTGCCCTCCTGGATAGAGTGTTTCTCCTGGGACCCTGGTTGGTCCTCTTGAGGGAAGGTTGTTATAGAAAAACAAGCCTGGCCCCTGAACCTCCCTGGGAGATGAACCATGTGTCCTCTTCCTCACCTGCTCCCACTACTGAGATGCCATCTGTCACGAAATCTCACCGAGGCCAAGCAGATGAGGCAGCCTGATCTTCCACTTTCATCCTCCAAAACTGTGAGCTAAATAAGCCTCTTTTCTTTGTAACATACTCAGCTTTGGGCATTTTGTCATAGCAACAGAAAATGAGCTAATGTAGGACTTTTCTTGCGATCCTGAAAAATGGCATACAAATAGGAGGGAAAATTTAAGAATCTGACCTCATGGAATTAAATAGCTTTTGTCTCTAGAAATGTATCATCATACTGTTTTTCCATTGTATAATGGTAAAAATAAACCTTACCCTTCTGAAATTTGGGACTTTTGAAGACATAGTGCAATGATTTAGTTAAAAAAAAAAAAAGGCACTAAACCAGGAGTGAGGAATACTGGTTCGGTTTTTACCTGAGTAGCCCAGAGTGGGTTGCCATCAGGCCTCAGCTCTCTCACCTATAAAATGTGGCAACAACACCAGCAGGTGATTAGAGTCTCGTGGACTCTCGTGCTTGATTTGCTCTTCTAATTTCTAAGTGTCTCTGATTGAGTAAGGTAGGACCCAGGAATGACAGAGAGTCTTAGGATGGTTCAGTTCCTCCTTCCGAGTGGTGTGTGCAGGGGTATCCATCAATGCCACAGACACCATAGGGATCCAGCTGAAGCACATAGCTCCCTCAGGTTGTTTGACCACACTTAAATTTATAAACCTTGAGGTGAAGGGTAAAACAGATGAATAAAATGGCAGCTCAAGCAAACAACACAAGGAAGCCAGAGCCTGGAGAATCTTGAATTCAGAAAATAAGCGTGGACACTTTCACAGAAATCAACCCCATGGACAGACAGGGGAACAGCCCCAGGAAGCAACTGTTTAGGAGGCTGGGTTTGGTACATGTCCACAATTCAACCCAGAGGCACTCAACCACAGAGCCACATCCCCAGCCCTTTTTATTTCAGGGTCTCACTAAGTTGCTTAGGGCCTCACTAAGTTGATGAGTTGATGAGGCTGGCTTTGAACTTGAGATCCTCCTGTCTCAGCTTCCCAAGCTGCTGGGATTAGAGGAATGAGCTACTGTGTCTGGCTTGCACTGCCCCTCTTACAGGCTCCCAAAACAAGTTGGAAAAATATGGAAAGGGGTGGGGAAAACGCTTTCAGAGTGGTTTGTCCTTAGCCTGGAAAGAGGGGTGTCCTGTACTTCTTCTTCGGAGAAGGGAAGAAGAGCAAGCCTCCAGAAGCTGCAGAACACACTACCTCATACAAATGCCCTTAAATCCAGCTGCAAAATTTACATTTGTTAGGAGCAAATGAAACTGAAAAGTCAGTTCCTCAGTCACACTGGCCACGTTTCAAGTACTCAGGAGTCACATGTGGCTAGAGGCTGCCATCCAGGCCAGTACAGATGCAGAACGTCTGCAACATCGTTGAACGTGCCACTGGACAAGTGCTGCCTATTAGATGTGTTCGAACCATCCAGATCAGCACTGTGTGTGACTGTTTAGAAAAGGGTCCTGGTTAGATGAGGCTGCCTGCTCAGGACCTTGCTCTGTGATTTACATGGCAGAAACAGAGGGTTCCCCCCATGCTGTTCTCTTTGTCCTCTAGGTTGTAACAGTCGCTGTCCCAGCTGCAGTAGTGCCTGGCCAGCAGCACAGGCTCAGGTTTCAGAGGCATTTTCCTCCTGAAAGAGAAGTAGAGACCATGGCCTGCCTCCCCCCTCTCCACTGCCTATTTAACCTACCTTGAAGCACTGAGCCAAAGGAATTTCCCCAGGGAAGGGAGTCAGGGGAGGAGTTGTTGCCTACAGAGGAGTGGAAAGATGCATCTGAGATTTATGACGACCCTCAGATGAACAAGCA
This sequence comes from Geosciurus inauris, assembly GCA_004024805.1. Lineage (NCBI taxonomy): Eukaryota > Metazoa > Chordata > Mammalia > Rodentia > Sciuridae > Geosciurus > Geosciurus inauris. The sequence continues at coordinate 61,168 of PVHX01003799.1, forward strand.
ATCATGCGTGAGTGCCCTCGTTCATGACAGAAGAAATAGCTTTTGTGGGGGCAGGGGAGGATGCTCAGAGGTCATGTGTAGCCACATCTGTGCACCATACACACTGACATACAATGCCTCATGTAGTTCCACAGACGGAAAGAGACAGAGAAAGACCCTCTGATCACTCCCCAGGGCCACTCACACTGCAGAGAGTATCAGATCCAAAATGCTACTAATGTGGGAGTTGGGTTACGGAAAGGTGCGGTATCTCGCACTAGGTCACCCTCCTCTCCAGGTAGGAAACCCTTCATTAGCACCACTGGCTGGGGTTTAAATCACCAAGTGGGGACACAGTGTCCAGGAAGGTAGGAAAATTCTACTGGAGAAAGCAAGAAGGCCCTTGATTTCACTCCATTGGTTATCACATTAGCTCAAATTCACTAGACACCTGTATTTAGAATCATTTGGTGGTTTGAGGAATCCCAAGAGAAAAGAGAATGAAAGCAATGTATTTCTTGCATATAAATTGCAGGCCCTTGGTTACTTGGAAGGCCCTGAATTCCTAAAGTCTGAAAGTAAGCAGAGATATCTAATCCAAATCCCCATCAGATACAGGAATCCCACATTATTTCCAAAATCAAGTTCTCTAGATTCAACCTGAATGCTGCAGACAAGTATCATTTTGTTAATTCAGACATTGAGGGGTCAACTCAGATCTGCTCTAGCACTACCTGCAGCCGGTATCTGATGGCACACTGATAGGCACACATCCCTCTGTGCTCTCTGTCTCTCAATCCCAGGGAACAGATTCATCCTTTCCTTGGATTTATGCAGTTTGACACTTTCTCAGCCTGTTCCTCCCACACTTACAGGATAAACTTCACCCCCTCTATCACATGATTCTTGAGAGGGGTTCACATTTCTACCTGCTGCCAATTGTCTGAAGTGTGGGTGGTAGGAATGAATATAGGCAGTATCTCTATCATGGCAAGGACTGTAATTTATTTATTAGAAGCCAACTCTTGTCATTTGACGCAGCCTCAAGAGCCAAGCCCAGGCAGAAGGAAAGCAGATGGAACTAGTCCAAGACTCTAGCTCTGCCTTTTCTGTGGACTACAGCAGGATGTCTGAGTCTCCCCCCAGGTTTGGCAAACTTACAAAAGCTGGTGAAGAGCCTCATTGCAGCCACATGAAGAACGTGCCTCTTGAACATGCCCCAGTGTTGAAAGCACACTTGGGTTCCTTGATAAAACCAGGATGAGAAATCAAGAATGAACCAAGCACCCTTGCCTTCAAGAGAAGTACGGAGTGGGGGCTGGGATTGTAGCTCAGCGGTAGAGCGCTTGTCTCGCATGCGTGAGGCCCTGGGTTCGATCCTCAGCACCACATACAAAGCAATAAAATAAAGACAATGTGTCCATCTACAACTAAAAAAATAATTAAAAACAAAAAAGAGAAGTAGGGGGTGTACAGTATCTCAATAGTGCTATTTTTCAAATGAAGGCAATAAAAGAAGTCAGGCTGTTTTGAAGATGGTATTGAATCCAAATGAGAAGTCATTCTAAAACTCCAGAATGTTAGAAAGTATTAAACTTCTACATTGAGTAACAATGTAGACTTCCTGAAAGTCAAAAGATAGATAAGGATTGAATGCTTTTTAAAATGTCTATGAGGTTCATATATTCAATGACAGTTACTCCTAAGAGAAATAAGACATTACCCATGACTATACTTCCCATAACCAATGGTTATGGAGAAATTTCTGATCCTATTCTGGTTGAGGCCTAGTAATTTTTCTAAAGAAGTGCTGCCGGGCTGGGATTGTAGCTCAGCGGTAGAGCGCTTGCCTTGCATGCGTGAGGCCCTGGGTTCGATCCTCAGCACCACATACAAAGCAATAAATAAAGACATTGTGTCCATCTACAACTAAAAAATATTTAAAAAAAAAAAAGAAGTGCTGCCGATCTTACATGCATGTGATCGAGGCAAACCTGTTTCCATATCTTGAGGTTGGAAATTAAGTGATGTTGGAACGAATCCACTGCTGGCAATTCAGTACTAGATTACCTTGACTATTTTGTGGTTTTGAGTTTTCGCCCACCTGAGGGTTAGGGCAATACAGTCCTCATCCTTCTAAAGCTTAGGCTTCTTCCTGCCTCTTCTCCCTCATTCATTCATCCTTCCCTCCCTCTTTTTCTGACTCTTCTCCCCACCGCTGATCTTACACCTTCTCTTATAGCTGAACACCCTAGTGACTTACAGACCTGTAAAAGCCACCGATGGCTCAACCCCATAAACAAATCAGAAGCATGTTCCCTGCCGGCTCAAGGATTCAGTCTCACTAGAGAACGAGATCTGTTGCTATCTGCTCATGTCCCTAGGGGCCCAGCCACAAGCTGTTCTGATCAAAGTGAGCCCTCCCCCTGCTGCAAGCCAGACAGGGTACCTGCTTCCCACCTTCCACCTCAAGGCCCGCCTCTGTCCTTCACAGTGTTTCTACCCTCGCTATTTAAATACAAACCTCCTAAATTCATTCTTACGTGAAAAGAGGACAAAAACCAGTTTTGGTTCCCAGAGGCCTCCTCTGTCTCCTGATGCATTTCCTTTTATAAAATCAGCCTGAAATGTTAGACATTTGATCCAATAAATCAGGTAGAGGGAGTCCAAAGAACTGGTCTCCAGAGGTTGCTTTCCAGGCCACATATTGTGCTTACCCTAGAAAATAGGAAAGGATGTGCTAATGAACTCACTGGGAGTGGATGTGAGGGCTGAAGACAAATTCTCTATCATGAATTCAGTCGGTATTTAGATGAGCCTCTGCCCCTTTGTGAATGATCAGGCCTTCTCATCACCTAACACACCCAGGAGAGACCCCACGATGCATACCTTGGCAGGCTCCTCACCCGAACCCTCTGACGTGGTTGTTCCTCAGGTCACCTGGACAAGCTGGGCTATACACAGTGCTCACCCTAAGACCTTACATCTGCATAATGCCCAACTGTATTCAAAGGGCTCTCAAGATACAATCTCCCTTGGCATTCCCAAGGTCCTGGGGCCCCAGAGAGAAAGAGCTAGACACACAAGACAGTGGTATCCTCCAGGACAGAGTGTGAGCTCTAGGATCAGACTTATCTGAATTCCAATCCTGGTTCGGCCTATTATTAGCAGTGGAGACTTGGGTAAGCTATTTCATGTTTCTAAGTCACTGAATTCTCATTTTTCACCTGGGGATAAGATCAGTGTGGTTGTACCTCAGTATCCATGGGGAATTGTTTCCAGCCACCTCCCACAGACACCAAAATATGTGGATGCTCAAGTGTCTCACACAAAGTGGAGTAGTAGTTGCAATAGCCTACCCTTATCCTGCCACACATTTTAAAGATCTCTAGATTAAATACATGCATAATACTTAAGACAACATAAATACTATATAAACAGTTGTTGTACTATGTTCTTTAGGGAATGAGACAAAAACCATGCACACGTTCAATACAGACACATTATTTTGCCCTGCAGTTGGTTCAGTCTACAGATGTGGAGCCCAAGGACATGAAGGGACAGCCAGCCATACATGCTTTATAAAACTGTGCCCTGATCTCGAAGAAGCATCTGAAACATTTAGCATCACACCGGGCACATGTCAAAAGTTCAGTGAATCCTTATTATTATTAATAGATATGTTTAGGGGCTGGGATTGTGGCGCAGTGGTAGCGTGCTTGCCTAGCACGCGTGAGGCACTGGGTTCGATCCTCAGCACCACATAAAAAAAACAAAGATATTCTGTCCACCTATAACTAAAAAAATAAATAAATGTTTAAAAAAAATAGATATGTTTAGCCCACATATAAGCAGCCTACAAAGAAGATGTCAATTAAAAATTCATCTTGTCCACTCATTAACTGGCAGGGACAAAATCCCAAGTTGACTCTGTACCCAGAGACATAGCTCTTAGCACTTTCAGGTACAGAGGTAAAGCGTGTGCAGCCCCAGGTCTAGAACAGCCCCGAGCTCAGCTCTGGGGATGGCTTTCATCATTTGAACCAATGATTAAAACCATGTTTATTCTTTATAGGACATCATTTAGAAATAGTTGCAGCGTTGCTATTTCATTTTTCGATAAACATTGTTTTAAAAATGCAAGTCATTCTACAGTTTGTTTTGTGGAGTTCATGATTCTCTGGGTTTTCTAGAGACTTGGCTGTTGTAGCCACGTTAGGAAGATATGCACTTCTCTTCCTTCCACGTCTCTCACTTGCCTTGCTTAGAACTCTGGGAAGTGTACAGCAAGCTTTACCTCCTCTTTAAGGTGAACTACCTTTATTGATAAAATATGAATTTTAGAATTGTGTTTTTTTAAAGTTTATCCATGGGTTAAAATGTACTCAATGATTCTGATCCACGACTGCTCAGGTCAGAAGTGTGAGGCAAGAATGAACAGCTTCACTGGGTGCACAGGCCAGCTCTCTCAGATGATCCATGGTAGCAACCAAAAAACAAAAAATCACCTGGGCCTCTAAGATCAAAGTCTTACTTTTTGCCTATTTTACAGGTCAACTGAGAGTTCTGGGGCTCTGTTTTGCGCGTCTTCACTCTGGGATCAAGTTCCTCTGAGTCTCCTTGGTCTTGAAGAAGGAGAAAGCAATGATATAGCCACCCAATGGCGCCTCCCCACAGTGACAGATTTGTCCAATGTTGGGTCCATACAATGGTGGATCCACTCAGTAGTAGAACCAGGGAATGGTCCAACCACATATTGGCTCCTCAGTTTCTGCCAGGAAGAGCGTACGTAGCACATTCCCACTCATGTTGTGTAGAAGCAGGCTGTGTGGCCAAGCCTTACACCAGCATGTGCGGAAGTAAACTTACTCACAGGAGAGTACAATGCACACCACCCAGTGAGGGTGTGCATACAATCTTCCCCCAGAGGGCAGCCTCTGAGAACAACACACAGTCGACCACACATTCCTGTTTGAGATCCCTTCTGTTTAAGGGCTGTTCTCAAGATGCAGAGAACAAAAACTTAAGGTGCACCCTAGAATAAAACAAGCATCAGCCAACAGCAGCCCATGGCCCATTTTTATATGACCCATTTTATGTGACCCATGAATTATGAATGGGTTTTACATTTTTAAAGAGTTGTAAAAAAAAAAAAAAAAAAAGCAGGGGTGGGGAGATATATGATAAAGACTGAGTATGGTCCACAAAATCTAAAAGATTTATTCTCTGGCTCTTTTCAAAAGAATTTGTCAACACTTAGAATGAAACTAAATTGGGGATTGGCCTTGTAACCTTAGTTTCATTTGCACTGGAAGCAATCCATGCCTCTCCTAGATGAAATCAACTTCTTTTATTTTTTTTTTTTAAATAGATGGATATGATGTCTTTATTTTATTGCTTTGTATGTGGTGCTGAGGATCGAACCCAGGGCCTCACGCATGCAAAGCAAGCACTCTACCACTGAGCTACAATCCCAGCCCCTGAAATCAACTTCTGGAGTAAGAAATAGAATTTTATTCAGGGACTGATAATCAGTGTAGAATTACTCATTTAGGATCTGGCATCCAATCACCAATGACTCTATCCATGCTACTGATATAGCACTAAACAGACTAGATTATAATTTCTTTGTTTTTTCCTTTTTTCTTTTCCTGTCTCTGTGCCCCATGAGGAGATCATGATAACTTCCTTGATAAAAAAGAGCAAAATGTTGAAATGTTCCACATTTGGTCCAGTGCTTGGCAAAGATGTTTTTTTATAAAACTACTTACCGGAAAGAGCATCTTTAGAACACAGCATTTGATTTCATCATGAATCTCTTGCTCTTAGATAAAATCCCTTGCCTGAGATGATCTAAAAGATGGAAATATTAATGTTTGTCACTTTCCATTATTACAAAACATACCTAAGATAACCGACCTACAAGGAAAAAAAGATGTGTTTGGAATCACGGACCTAGAGGTTCTAGTCCATGGTCAGTGGGCACTGTTGTTTTGGGTGTCTGGCAGCACATTATGGTGGAGCACAGGGCAGAGCAGAACCACTCACCTGGTGGCTGGAAAGGGAGAGAGAAAGAGGAGGGACTTGGGTCCCACTTCCCTTACAAGGGGACACCCCCAGTGACCTAGCACTTCCCACTTCCACACCTCTCAGAGGTCCCACCACCTCCTAATAGTGCCATCTTTGCCTCAAAGCCTTTGGGGAACGCTTAGGACACACTACAGCAGTGACCAGAAGGTGTCTTTAAATACTTCCATGGAGATGTCATAAGGTATGTTGAAGTTCACCACAAACAACAAAAAGACCCCAACAGTAAGAAAAGTTCGTTTTAAAGGAAATAATAAAGACCCCTGCCCCCACACTAAAATTAGCAAGAACATCCAAAGAGAATATTTATCAAAGGGAGAGAGAAGTGTGGGCACTGGCAAATCTTCCAGCAGATAGATAGCCTACATAGAAACAAAGCGGGGACTTTCTCTGGGTGACAAAACTGTTCTTTATGCATGATGGCAATGGATACATGACTGCATTTGTCAAAACCCACAGAATTCAGAGTCAGAAGGAGCGAAGCTTAATGTATGCAATTTTTTAAAAGACTCAGGAAGGATATTGGGGGGTCCAGGATGGATTGCAGAGTGTGACAATAAATCTAATGGTACTGCAAATATAGAGCATAAATCTAGTGATGGTTTTGGGGTGGAAGATAACTCACCTAAATAAATACAAGTGAATGGCTTGACTAGGAATTGTGAGTGAGGAAAAACCCCAAGAAAACGAAAATTAAAACTGTACAGACGGGGCTGGGGTTGTGGCTCAGTGGTACAGCACTTGCTTAGCAAGTGTGAGGCACTGGGTTCGATCCTCAGCACCACATAAAAATAAATAAATAAAATAAAGGTATTGCATCTATCTACAACTAAAAAATTTAAAAAAAACTGTACAGAAACTGGAGGAAAGAGGGGTGAGAGTTGACATAATCCCCTCAGACCCAGGACCAGGCACAGATTCTGGAAGAGATTCCATAGTCCTGGAAGAGCCACCTGATTTGAATGGCACAAAGGAGGGACATTGAGGAGCAGAGTGAGGCAGTTCCACCTGCAGAACAGTAGAGGAGATGGAGACCCAGACATGTGAGCGCATCATGCCCAGGGCATAGCACCTGGGGCCCTTGCTGAAGACAATAGCAAGTCTCAGCAGAAGCCAAGGAGCAGACATCGGATGGAATGGTGTCTGAGCCAGCTCAGCTGCTGTGCAGAGCACCAGAGATGGTGTGACTGGACATGCACATCCATTCTCTCACAGAGACTACAGGTCCTAAATGAACCCATCAAGCTTTGAGGGAATCTCCTGCCTGGAGACTTATTATACCAATCTCCACCATCTTGTTCCCTTGGTGTTGTCCCTGTGTTCCTGTCTCCTCACATGGTGCTCTTTTATGAGGACACTAGTCATTTGGATCAGGTGCCCACTGTGCTTTAGGATGACTTCCTCCTAATCGGTCACATCTGCAATTACCTGATCTCCTGTAAGATTGTGCTCTCAGGTATTGGGAGTTAGAACTTCAACCCATGAATTTGAGGGGAACATGACTTAACCCAGAATACACAGAAAAACTGAATCCTACAGATACACTGAGTCACCCCAACTTTACATCCAACTTTATGAATAGCAAAGACATGTGAGCTCTTAGGACAGACGTTACAATACTAGATGAGCAATTGCTGAGACAATAGTTTTTGTTCTGTTTTGTTTTGTTTCATTTAATTTTGAGAGGCAGATCTCTCAGAATTGCCCTGCTGGGCCTCAAACTTAGGATCCTCCAGCCTCAGTCTCCCTAGTAGCTGGATTGCATGGTTGTGCTGCCACACCCAGGTATCAGGCCATACATCCTAATTCCCTCTGGGGCCCTCACAGCTGACGCTAGCACACCTTCTTGACCCTCTCACTCCACAGTGTCCTTCAGGCAACAGCAGACTCTGATAAAACTGACTGCAAAGATGAGTCACAAACATGATGGCTGTCAGCTGGGATTTATGTGTTGACGTTGAAGAGAGAGAGATAAGAAGGAATCTAGGCAAAAATAGCACAGAAAGAACACATATCAGAAGAGGACTTGTCCATGAAAATAAAGGAAAATGTTCCAAATTGTTTCCCAGAGTCTAGAAGGAATTAAAATGTATGTGACTTCTTTGAAAAAAGAGATCATTCAGAATTCACAAAAAGTCTAAGTAAAGGTGTAGGACAGCAGAGAGATCTGGAAATTTAAAGTGGCAATGTGTCAGAAAGAAATGGAAGAGAAAAATGAAGTCCTCACAGAGATGAAAGCCACATGAGAGGCAATGAAAAGCAAGACAAACAATTTAAGACAGACTTGGAGAAAAAGTTTGAAGAAATAATACAGAAAAGAACAATGTAAAATAATTCAAAAGAACATGATACATACAGAAAATGGAAAAAGGATTCCCAATATATACATAACTGATGTCCTTGAAAAGAATACAACAAATGAAACTTTCCCCTGAAAGAAAAGAATTAGAAGACAGAAATCACACTGGCCTGCCAATGGCAAGGCACACAGGCTTCTATCTAAACTTTCACAGACCTTTTCATGCATGTTTTGTCATTGAAACTTCATGGGACCTCAAGAATAAGGAAATAATTCTTCAGGGATTTAGGTTAGAAAAACAAGTTACAAAAGAAAAAACAAAAATGAGACAAAGCCGCTTCTTTCTTTAGGCTTCTTCCAAACAACTGTCAATTGCAGAAGTGAGGGGATGATGTTTGCACACTGATGTGGGAATGTGTGATTCTAGAATGTCCCATGACATGCATCCCCAGACTTGCAAGAACCCAGCAAATAGCATCCGTGTACCCCTTCCAGGCAAGCAGTACAACCACACAGGACTACACGTACTGTGTGACATTGATCGGTTCATCCCTCTGTACCTCCGTTTCCCCATCTGTGCAGAGGGTCTGCCTCAGAGAATTGTGACAATTATTCAGTGAGATGCTACCAGAAAATAGCCTAGCACAATGCTTGCAACTAGCAAGCACTAAATAAATAGTAGCCATTCCATCATCATTGTCACTGAAGTAAAAAAAAAAAAAAAAACTTTGAAGTATTGGAACTACTGTAAAAATGAACAGTGCATTACAAAAGATAGCCCTAAATTGAGATGAAAGTGGGATTCGCTTTTAAAAGAGAATGTAAACAGTATGTAGCTTGACAACGTAAACAAGTATTTAATCAACAAAAACTGGGAGGTTTAAGGGCAGAGAAAGGCGAGAAAGTATACATTTACTAAGTTCTTCATTGTTCATAGCAGGGAGGGAAAATATATTTAAAATTATGGGTTAAAAATAAAACAATCACTCAAAAACTGATTTTTAAAAATCTTCTCTACAGAATTTTAAAGTACTAATATCCAAAGTTTAGGGGCTGGGATTGTAGCTCAGCGGTAGAGCGCTTGCCTTGCATGCGTGAGGCCCTGGGTTCGATCCTCAGCACCACGTACAAAGCAATAAAATAAAAAAACATTGTGTCCATCTACAACTAAAAAAATATTAAAAAAAAATATATCCAAAGTTTAGTAAACTTGGTAAAATGTAGTATAAATTTATTCATTTATTTGAATAATTTTTTTTCACAAATATAGCATGGAACTCATGATGACTTTAGGAGTAATTTTTTTCTTTTTATTTCTTTCATCCTTTAATATCACTTGTATTTTTATAATATTCATCTATCATTTTAACAAATATGATAAAGTTTGTTTTAAATAGCTAACATGTCTTTCATTTTTATGGATGGAGTTTTTTATTTTCAGTCAAAAAAATTAACTGACAATGTATGGGCAATGCAATTCCATTGACTTCCAAAATTATAATCATTTTAGTCAGGAAACAGTGCTCTGATTTAATTATTAAATAGTTTTCTGTCTTTACTGCAATTGAGAAATTACCAACAGATTAAAGCCAACCTTTCAGAACCTAAACAAAGCCGGGTTGTTAAAATCATGGCATTTTAATAACAATTAATAATTTCTAGAATCTCACAAATGTTCTATGTTTAAAGCATATTATCCTCCCAAGACACCTTCTCAGCCAGAAATTTTCATCCCTGGATGTACATTAATGTCACCTAGGAATTTTTTTTAAATACCACAAATTCAGATTTCCTGGATAAGGGAAGAGAGGCAGGGTGTTTTTAATCTCCTTTATGGTTTTCAAATGTATCCCTTTCTCCATCTCCACTTTTCCTTCTTCCTGTGTCTCTTCGCTGTGGACAGGAGACTGCTGTGCTGAGTCACTTCTTGAGGTGTGCAAGAGCCATCTCCAGGCTCTGCCTAAACCCTTGCTACTCCATTCTATAAAGCAGTAGTTTGCCACAAGCTTTTCCACTTAGAGTGGAAGTCTAAGGGGGAAGGTCTCCACATCTTGTTTGTACAACCAGACAACCACCATCTGCTGGGCACAACCGTAAGGCATAAACTGATGAATACATTCATTCTATTAAGAATGCCTGCCTGTGAAATTATCAAATTAATCGGAAGCACAACATGGACATATCAAACTCATATCAGAAAAACCAGGCTCACAAGTTTATTGAACACACTAGACCACCAAATGATGCAACCCCCTCACTCAAGACTCAGAAAAAGAGGAGCACCCCGAGACTGGACGTGGCGGCACCCTGACCAGGTGGCAGTCACTATAGTCTGGCCCAGAAAAATCACCACAGCCACAAACCTCTGAACTTCTGTCCGCAGGCTTTAGCAGAATGCAGTTTCTCCAGACCACAATGACCAGACAAGTCCCATTCCAAGCTGACATCTCAAGCTGCCACAAGAAACTGCTGTCTATCCGGACCTTAGCCTAGAATTCGTTTCTGCACTTTGATAGCTCTGTGCCCTGATCGAATTTTTTTTTTTTTTCAATGCAATAATTTATTCAGCTAAGGATTATCAACGTGTTATGTCACCCCTGAGTAAAAGACTGGTAGGACATTCATACCATCAAAATATAACCCCTTCATTACTTATTAAGAAGAGGGAAGATTCTGTGGATAACTATGGTGAACCCCACTTAACCAAATGATCAAACTTAGCCTCTAATAATGAAACCAACCAAATGACCAGGCTCCCAAAGTGCTGAAACAGAAAGTGTAGCCCTGATCGAATCTTAAGCTGGTCCCTAATCTTGTCTGACCATCTAGAGTGACTCTTTGCATCCATATCTGCTCTCTGCCTTTGCTCTTGGTGGAGCCCTCTGAATCCCTGTGGCCACCTTAACCCCTTTTTAGCGTTTCTGTAACCAATATATGCAATTGTGTGAAGTGTCATGAGTGACTTGAGTGTTAGAAATTAAGACTGAAATAAAAGAACCTGTGATTTACCACCAGGTGACTCGCTAGTTAGTATTCAGTGAACTGCTCCTGATGAAAGTGGTGCAGCCTGTGAACTTATTTTGTTGAATAAACTCAGACGTTGTGGAAAGACACAAACGTGTTTAGTCTATGTTGATGACATAACTCACTCATGACATCATACTTACAACTATCCCATTGACCTCAGGGGTTTCTATTTCCTCCTTCTTTGTTCTTTCCTGTTTGTTTCAGGAAGAGCTCCTAAATCTGATTTTACAATTTACTAATTCTTTTTCCAACTGTCATACTATATACTCCATCATTTCTCTTCTTTATTGAAAATATTATATATTTCCCAATATTTTACTATCTTGTGAAAGAATCAAACATACAGAAAAATGTAAATAATTTTACAGTGAACCGGTGTGTCCCTCCAACTAGATTCTTCTCTCAACATTTTACACCAATTGCTTTATCACATGCTTTTCCCTCTAGCCATCCCTCTAGCCTATCTTTTTTTTTTTTAACATATTTCAAAGTCAGAGACAGAGAGTATACAGACCACAGATACTTTAGGATTGTGTCAGTACTTTTAAAAGTAATTCCTGAAAATGACAGGTTTGAGAACAAATGTGATTCTTAGCAAACTGTGTTCCTTTATACTCATAGTTTCCTGGTTTGTAGTGATCAAAGGGCTTAAAATTTTCTTTCTCCTAAGAAATCCTTTTTAAAGGCCTCTAAAAAAATGAGACAAATGAGAGATAATGTCTAAATCCAACATAAAGTAAATATAAGCTGAGAGGATCAATATGATGTTAAATTCTAGGAAGACACAAAACATTGTCCAACACTCTGCTTGTACTGGCAGTTAAAAGGGAAGACTCAGTGTCTTTCAACCAATGGTGGTTTTTCTGGATATTTTTCTATTGGAACCAAGGGAGAGGTTCTTTTTCATGGCCTTTGATTGACATACTGTGGTAATGGGGATTCTCTCCACCTTTAAGTGCAGTCTGCTAACATTCCCAGTGCCAAACCCCTTGGTGCCAACATTTACCTAAATCACAAGGATTTAGTGAGAATAAATAAAGCAATGTGAGGAACACTCCTCCCTTCCCCAAGCTGACTAAATGAGCACACTGGTTGCTCATGAGGAGTTGATTGATTTAATGATCTTGGCCCTAAAGCAAAACAGGAGTTTGGATGAGTTAACAGCGTTTTGAAGTGTTTACTCTATCAAAAGTGAGTCTAAAAGTCCTACTGACTAAAATTTCCCAAGGACTTTATGCACGCCCTTTGTTAATTGATGCTCAAGGTGTGTTCTCCTGAGAGGTGACAAGGACCACCTCTGAGAGACTGAACCTCTGTTTACTAAATTCTACCAACCTCAGTCTTCTGAGGTTACCTACCTCATCTGTAATCAGTCAACTTAATGTGAATTTAGATGAAAATTTTAGCCACAGTGCAAACTTATTGTTAATATTATAATATCATAGAAGAAAATTCTGTCATTAATAACATCAACTCATACCAAAATAAATGTTCTTACTTTATTCTTTCCTGTCTTCTCCTAGAACATGATTTGTTCTAAATTTTGTTAGATCTTTCTTGTCAAATCATACATTTAAGTAGTTAATGTTTGCTAAATACTAACATGTCTGCTACTTTAGATATCACTTTCTTTCAAAAAATTCAAAAATGTTCATTTGTGTATATGCAGCTATTCTCATTTAATCAGTACACATTTGAAAATACATACTGGTATTCCTGTTATATTTTAAACAAAGACTGAGGAAGAAACAAAAGAACTCAGGCTTAGGGATGTTTTTGCATTCTTTAACAAGCAGTTCTACAAACTTCCAAACCAGATTTCTTCCCAATGAGTATTTAGATAAACCTTGCTCCCTTTTATGAATACTAAAGGAGATGGAGGCCAAGCCCAATTCTTGGATTTTATGTAGCCTCAAGCTGCCTGGAAGAACTGTGGGGTGGGAGTTCTTCCATGAATGCTTCCTGGATTCCAGGGCCCAGCTCAGCCACCCATGGAGGAGGGGCTCCATGAGCCAAGTGTTTAGGGTCACAAGCATACCATCTCCTCTATCACCACCACTCCAGGAAAGGACAGACACCAAAGAGGAGCAAGCCCGTTATGCAAGAGCCATCAGTAAGGACAGGGTGCAAAGGGAAAGGGAGAGTCAGTAGAGACATCTGAGAGCCCCATCAGGTAACAATTGTTCATTGGGTTTCTCATTTTAATGAATTATACTGGCTCTGTCAACACTCCTGTAGGAATAGGTCTCCATGGGTTATCAGCCTGCAAGATGGAAACATGAGCTCGTAGGGCTGATATCTAAGTGTTTTCAATCTTCTGAGATAAACATTTTCCTTTAAAAGGAATTTTTTTTTTAATTTTTAGTGAAAATTGTCCCTAGTCAACTTGGTGCTTCTTTTTTTTTTTTCCCTAAATGTTTATTTTTTAGTTGTAGGTGACAGAATATCTTTATTTCATTTTTATGTGGTGCTGAGGATTGAACCCAGTGCCTTATGCGTGCTAGGCGAGCACGCTACCACTGCGCCATAATCCCAGCCCCTCAACTTGGTGCTTCTTAATAGATCTTTTGTAACTTGGCATCTTCTGGAAGCTTGGGGCCTTACCAGGGGAAGATTCACTTAGCCAATGCCCTCTCATACTGTTTTCTCAGTTGATTTCATCCTACAATTTGGAATGGGAAATATTTGCACATCAGAATAAAAGAGAGAGCCCTATGCGCCTCCATCTACACCCCTCTCATGTCTCCCTGAGTTTACCTTTCTCTGAGTTTTATTAAATAGATAAAACAAAATTGGCTTAATGTCATAGAGATATACCAGGATAACTCTCTTTATCTAAAATTAAAAGATTTCTTTCATCAAAGATGATTCCTGCCCATCCTGACCAACACATACTTGTTAACTCATGAAATATACTTTTGAATTTCATGTCAATAATCATGATGGATGTAAAAGTATAAATACAAAGTGAGCTGCTCTTTCTTCATGTAGTAGGAAAGACTTTAAGAGACCACTTCTTAAAACGGGAACACGGTCCTTTTTTAATCTAACACCTAAAGGAATCAAACTAAAAATGGATCACAAATTGACAGCATCCAAGGAATTTTGTAAGAGGTGACCCACGGCTGCCAGGCCAACTGGGAAGGAAACCTTGGTTTCCTCTTTCTGCTGATTAAGAGTCTAGTGCTTCAGAGAGCAGCTCCAGACACGGAAGGAAGATCTTATCATGGCCCTGGAAAAGCCCCATTGTTACAAAGGTCTTTGTTTCCTTCATGCTGGAAAGAAAAAGAAATAATGTGTAAATCTCATGCTGGCTTGTCAGCTGTTTGGGCCCCCAAATCCATTTCTTACCAGGATTTTCTGAACTCTTAGGAATATTTCCAAGGATTGACACACAGCCCAGGTACCATAGGAAACTGGATCCCCCAATAAAATTTAATATCTTAATTATTTAGTGCTACTGGTAATTCCTATATTCACAAGTTCCTATACCCGTTGTTTCTCCCTGCCAATAAAATATGACATTAAATTAGGTTCTGCTAGATTAGACAGAGCTTTGTTCAATTCAGTATATCTGTACATACATTACTGATTTCCAGTTTAACTGAATTTTGAACAAAGAATATAGCCTCTAAACTTCCATTTTAGCAAGTTAATTAAATTTATTTAAACGTTAAATTTAACATTAAATTTATTAATGTTTTCTTTGTGAGAAATTACATGATTATGTGAATGCCCATGGTCATAAAAGAATATCTATTTTCTATAGAATATAATCTTATAATACATATAATGTTAAAAGTGTTTATTGTTTTTTTCAAGCTTTATTCTTCCTTATTTTTAATCTGCTTAGTTGGTTAAACTCTGAAAGAGATATATTACAATTTCCCAAAACAATTTTTTGTTTTATATTTTCTTTATGTATCTATGAGTTTTTGCTTTATATATTCAGGTTTTATGTGACTTTGGCATAAAGGCACATGATTTTAATAAATTCTTGTGGCTTGTATATTTCTATCATTAAATAATATTTCTCTTTGTTGCATTTAGTATATATGGATATGATCTCATTTAATCACAACAGCTTCAAATCTTATTTGACTAAATGACATAAGAGTTATCAAATATAAAAAAGCAGTATTTTTCTCTGAATTATCAACAAACACTGGAAAATAAATGAGAAAGTAAAGAGTTGTTATGTTAAGGAACTGAATTATGAGTTAATTATTATTAACTCCATTTCTTTTATGAAAATTATATTTGTGCAATAAACTGAAATTATTTTCCAATTAAACAAGTTATCTGGTTTTCAGTTAATGTTGGGAAGAATAGGGCAAAACCATCGTGCCAGAAGAGGAAACGTCCTGGGGCCTTTTCCACTTCCCTGCCTCTGTCCCTCACCTGTTCATCACTGAATGATTTAATTTTAAACATAGAAAATAGGAGTGTCTGGCTGCTGTCTCTGAAAAATCACTCAATTGCTCAAAACCACCCATATCTGATCAAGGGCTTTGTTTACTAGGTGAGGGGTCATTGCAATTCCAAATGAGTTGGAAGAAGAAGAGACATTTCCAATTCTTTAGCTTCTTCCCAGTGACCTCTTTCCTGTTTGAGGAAACAGTATGACTTAGGTTCCAGAAGGTTAGGACAAGCTGCTCTTCTTTGTGAATATTAGAAATAGGAAGTTGAAAAGGACTTTATAGATTAGAAGCTACAGGGCGTTCTTTCAGTTGATCCTGGTCAGTCAGTGCTGCTTGACTTTCTGATGTGACTTCCTCAGGAACTGGATAATGTCCATTGCTCTCCTGAGTTAACGGAATTTCGACAGTACAGAGTCATATTCTCTTCCATCCTTTGGGCAAACGACTTCCAGAAGTTTGTGTGATACTTCAATAGTTTAGTGCCCTAGAAATGGCAAGAAATGCATTTCTACCTGTTGTGTTCTTAGCCAGGGAGAATCAAAGCAATCCTATCAGCAAGTGACACCTGATTATGTTTTGTGACAGCTGGAAGGAAGTCTTTCGACATTTCTCTAGAGGGTGTAGTGAGATGTCAAAGGAATTACAGCTTTTAGCAGGAATCTTGAGGGAGCCAAGTTCACACATGGCTGAAAGATGTTCAATCCTGAATAAAGCAAAGGAAGCCAGAAGGTCAGGGACCACAGAAAGTGTCCCTTCTATTACCCCAGACCAATATTTCCATATTTTTCCAGAAGGTAAAGAGGCAGCTTTTCAATTTTTCAACTGCATTCCAATAGGCATGTCCTACATTCAATCATACAAGGAAGAAAAACACACAGGAAATAAAATAATTAATACTCAAGCAATAATAACCTAATTTTATGTGCAGATCCTCTTACACAAGCCAGGAAAGACCTGCCTGGAAGCCTTAGTACCTCTAGAGGTTTTATCTGATTACATGAAACTTCAATTTTTACAGGCAATCTTTTCCTTCAATTAAGTAAAGATAGTTATCGATTCCATTCCATTCATTGCTGTCTGTATTTGATGTTCCATCTGCTTCCAAAAGTTCAAAAAGCTCACTTGTATAGCTGTGCTCATAGCAGCAATATTCACAATAGTCAAAAGGTGGGGGCACCAGATGTCCATCAGTAGATGAATGGATAAGCAGAATATGGTACATATACATACATACACTATTCAGCCTTCCAAGGGAAGAAAATCTGACTTTTTTTTTGTACCATGGATTGAACTCAACATTTAACCACTGTGCCACCTCCCCAGTCCCCCAGTTTTGCTGGTCAGGTCTTTGCTAAGTTGCTGAGGCTGGCTTTGAACACTCTATCCTTCTGCCTCAGCGTCCTCCCAAGGCGCTGGGATTACAGGTATGCACCCCCATACCCAGCAAAAATCTAACTCTTGCTACAACTTCAATGAACCTTGAGGACATTATGCTAAGTAAAATAAATCAGTCACAGAAAGATAAATACTGTATGACTCTACTCGTATGAGATACTTGGAGTGGTCAGAATCATACACAGGAAGTAGAATGGTGTTTGCCAGGAGCTATGTGCAAGAAAAGTGGTGTTTTAGTCAGCTTTTCCACTGCTGTGACTTAAAGACCTAGCCAGAACAATTGTAGAGGAGGAAAGTTTATTTGGGGGCTCATGGTTTCAGAGGTCTAAATCCTTAGACAGTAGGCTCCATTCTTCAGGGACAAAAGTGTGGCAGAGAGAAACAGCTCACATAATGATTGAACAGCAGAGAGACAGACTCCACTTGCCAAATACAAATATATACCCCAAAGCCACTCCTCCAATGCTTCACCTCCGCCAGCCATACCCCACCTGCCTTCAGCCACAACTCAATTAATCCCATCAGGTGATTAATTCACTGATTGGGTTAAGGCTCTCATGACCCAATCACTTCTCCTCTAAACCTTCTTGCATTGTCTCACACATGTGCTTTTGGGAGACACCTCACATCCAAACCACCACATTCTATACCTGGCCCCCTAACGCTCCTGACTATCTAACAATGCAAAACATTTAGTTCATCTCCAAGAGTGCTCATAGTCTCAAAAATTCAAAAATTGCCCCAAAGTTCAAATTCAAAGTCTCCTCTGAGACTCAGGGCAAACTTGCATCATGAGTTCCTGTAAAAATCAAAAGCTATTTACAAGTATCCAATATATAAAGGTACAGAATAAATATTTCCATTCACAAAAATAGGGGTATAGAAAGAGGCCACTGTTTCTGTCCAAAGGGCTTGTAGAACTTGGTTCCTGTGGCCTTGTTGGAAGCAGTTCAAGTGGGCTCTCTGTTGGCTTGTCTCTGCTCAATTTCTGCAGCTTTCCTAGAACAATGTCCTACGTTACTGGCATTTCTTAATCTTGGAGGTCTCCACTGTTGTTTCAGCTTCCTCTTCTCATCTCCACACTTTGCTCCCTCAGGGGCTACCTGCAGGGACTATGACCCTTCTGCACTTTGCCTGGCCTCCCAGGCCTTCCTTTGAAATCTTAGTGGAAGTTTCCATGATCCCCTAACTCCAGCAACCTGCATTCCTGCAAAACTAGCACTAAGTGGTTGACACTAAGGTCTGTTGCTCTAGAGCAGTAGTAAAGCCTCCAGGGACCCTGGAGCATCTGGGTATCTGAGCATGTTGAAAAAACACCCTAGGCCACCCTGTGCAAGGAGGATTCCCCACTGGTCTCTTCTCAGAGAATTTTCACTTTTACTCCCTTGAACCTGAGATGGGTGTGATCTTGCCAGCTCCTGAGATGCTCTCAAGTCATGTATCTTGTTGTCTCTGGGCAAAGTCTTTAGCATTTTTTTAGTGGCAATAATGTCTTTAACAACTGCGACTTCCTTAGCCCCAGCTTTCTTCTCACCTTTAAAGTCCAAGTTTTTCAAATCTTTCTGCTCCTGATTATCACAATAAACTTTGCTAAAAGCCACCAGTAATATCCATGCCATCTCCTGAATACTATGTTATTTAAAAATTTTTTCCACCAGACTAAGAAGTCCATCACTTTTAAAATCAGCTTCACAGAGTCTCAGGACACTGGCAAAAGGCAGACAACTTCTCAAGCAGAATATAATATGAATGGCCTCTACTCCAAATTCCAATAGAGTTCTTCTCTGAACCTTGTTGAACCCTGTCTTCATTGTCCACATTCCTATTGGCATTCTGGTCTTCTGAACTTCCACCAGAATCAGCTATTAAGCTTCACTTACAATAATCTTAAGCATTTTCAGTTTGTACTGCTAAACATCTCAAAATTCCTCTGACCAATTCCAAAATGCTCCAAAACCTTATGAACCATAGGGTCAGGTTAGTCACAGCAACAGCCCTACTTCTGGTACAAATTTCTGGTTTAGTCAGCTTTTTACTGCTGTAAATAAAAGATCTGACCAGAACAATTTTAGGGGAAGAAAAATTTATTTGGGGGCTCATGGTTTCAGAAGGCTCAATCCATAGACAGCAGGCTACATTCCTCAGGGCTCAAGGTGAAGCTGAACATCACAGTGGAAAAGTATGGCAGAGAAAAGCAGCTCACATAATGATATGAGAGAGAGAGAGAGAGAGAGAGAGAGACTTCACTTTCCAGATACAAATATGTACCCCAAAGCCATACCGCCAGTGCTCCACCTCCTCCAACCACACCCCACTTGCCATTATTTACCACTCAGTTAATCCCACTAAGTGATTAATAACTAGGCTCTCATAACCCAATCATTTCTCTTCTAAACCTTCTTGTATTGTCTCACACATATGCTTTTGGGAGACATCTTACATCCAAACTACAACAAATGGGGAGCTATTTTTTAAGGGGTATAGAATTTGTTTTACAAGATGAAAAGAATTATGCAAATGGATGGTGGTGCTGGTGGCACAACATTTTGAATGTGCTTGATAACACTGAACTCTGCTTAAAAATGGTAAACTTGTGGCTTACCCTTGTAATCCCAGCACTTAGGGAGGCTGAGACAGGAGGATCGTGAGTTCAAAGCCAGCCTCAGCAATGGTGAGGCACTAAGCAACTCAGTGAGACCCTGTCTCTATGTAAAACACAAAATAGGGTTGGGGATGTGGCTCAGTGGTCAAACACAAAATAGGGCTGGGGATGTGGCTCAGTGGTCGAGTGCCCCTGAGTTCAATCCCTGGGATGAAAAAAAAAAGGTCAACTTGGTAAATTTTGTTACGTATATTTTACCACAATTTAAAAAAATGGGGAGTGGTTGCTGACTCTGAAGAACGAGGTAAAACTGCTCCACAGAGGTGAAGAAAGATGACCCATGATCAATGCCTTTGGAGAAAATGGTTTCTGGCAAACCCATCAGTCTCAAAACTGGGGAGGTGGCAAAGGGTCTGTGGTGTGCATTTTTTCATTTAAATTAGAAGGTGGCTTCCTGGGTCAAGCCAGGATCCACAGTGTTTAGAAAAGGGGAACTTCATGTGATATTTTGAGTCTAAACAGAAACAGGAAATTCCAGTGAGCTTTAGAGAGAGAACAAGTTTCCTTGAGAAGTCCTCACTTAGTTTTCCATATTGAATAAGTTTTGGAGGGTTCCAATGACATCCTGAAACACAAGTGAGCAATCTCAATCTCAACATATCCTCACAGAAGAGTCAATGCAAACAACTCAGAGTTATTTTAAGACTTGGAATATGCTTAATGGCAAAAGGACAAAGTTAAATTCTACCCCAATCACAGAAGAGATGAAAAGTGGTTATTCCTATTATTGGTGAGTTTGTCCTACCTGAAAAATGCAACTTCTGTAGTCATTCTATTAAGTATAACATTGTGACTCCTCTTATTAAAATAAATACACTGTAAGTCACACTTGGTAGTACGCGTTACCACCCAGAACTATAAATCATCAGACTAGGTTAATTACCTGTCACTTCACAGAATGGAAATAAGAAAAAGAAAGAAGAAAATTAGCATTTATTTAGGTCTTTCTGTATGCCTTCATTCTGCTGAGTTTTTGTTTTGTTTTGTTTTGTTATTTCCCCAATACTGGAGACTGAACACCAGGGTGCTTTACCACCAAATTACACCCTCAGCCCTTTTTTAGTTTTTATTTTGAGACAGAATCTCGCTAAGTTACAGAAGCTGACCTCAAACTTGAGATTCTCCTGCCTCAGTCTCCCAAGTCACTGGGATTACAGGTATACACTTCCTTGTCCAGTAGCTAAATTCTTTATGTAATTTATTTTAGTGAATCCTTGTGACATTTTGAAAAAGTAATTTTTATACTTTTGAATTTTTTACAGTTAAAAGAACTGAGTCTTAGACATGTTGAATGACTGTCCACATTTTACTTTCAAGAAGAATCTGGTTTTCAGTCCAGGTCTGACTGATTCTAGACCCTGCCCGCTTAGTATCCATCTATAGTTTGAAGGAAGAAATGGATATGAAAGCCAACAGTACATCATCACCCAATCAAAATTTGAGATACATGTGTAATACTAAATTTTCTGGTAGCCACAATTTAAAAGTTTTTAAGAAGCAGTTTTAATTTATTCTAATAATGTATTTTACTTACTTCAATACATCCAAAATATTATAATTTTGACATATAATTAGCATAAAAATTATTGAGATATTTACACTCATTTTCTCATAGTAAGCCTTCAAAGTCCAGTATGTACTTTACACTTCCAGCTCATCTTAATTTGGACTAAACACATTTTATGTGTTCAACAGTCACAGGAGTCTAGCAGATGCCATATTGACAGCACAACTTAAACACTTGCAGATTTATACAATTTACAAATTTACTTATTTTTTTCTTTATCTAAGTTATTTCCTCTTTGTAAAGATATTGGCCCCCACTATACTGCCCAGGCTGACCTCAAACTATTTTGCTCAAGAGAACCTCCTGTCTTAGCCTCCCAAGTAGCTACAACTACAGGCACCTGCCACTATACTCAGCTAAATTACTTATTAAAATACTGACCAATATTTTGGGTTCAATCCCCAGTAGTGGAAAAAATTTATTTATATATATATGTGTGTGTGTGTGTGTGTGTGTATACACATATTTTTATATATGCATATATATTTATCTTTATATGTATCTTTTATATCTTTATATATATCTTCATATATTATATATGTATATACATACACACACACATATACCAAGACAAGTTTCTCAATGGAGAGTTACCATATAATCTAGCAATCCCGTCTTTAAGTTCATGCCCAAGAAAGATGAAATTAAGTGAACATATACCAGAGAGAAGTAAAAACATACATCTACACAAAAACCTACAAATGGTCATAGGAGCATGATTCAAAAGAGCCCAAAAGTAGAAACATCCCAAATGTTCACCAACTAATGAATGAATAGTAAAAATGTGGTATCCATAGAACAGAATATTACTCAGCAAAAACAGAATGTAGTACTGACACAGACCACAACATGGATAACCCTTGGAAACATACTATGTAAGGAAAGCCAGTCACCAAAGAAGGCTTGTTGCATGATTCCACTTACATGAAATATCCAGAATCAGCAAATCCATTGAGACTAAAAACAGATTAGTGGCTTTCTAGGGCTGGGAAAGTTGGGGACAAATAGGAAGTAACTACTAACAGGTATAAGATTTCTTTTTGGAATGACGAAAATATTCCAAAATTGATTGTGGTGATGATTACCTGTTCTAGAGACCATTAATCCATACAATAGAAATGAGTGAATTCAGCCGGGCGTGGTGGCACAAGCCTGTAATCCCAGCACTTAGGGAGGCTGAGACAGGAGAATCGTGAGTTCAAAGCCAGCCTCAGCAAAGGAGAGGTGCTAAGCAACTCAGTGAGATCCTGTCTCTACATAAAACACAAAATAGGGCTGGGGATGTGGCTCAGTGGCCAAGTGCCCCTGAGTTCAATCTCCAGTACCAAAAAAAAAAAAAAGAAAGAAAGAAATGAGTGAATTGTACAGTGTGTGAATTTTATCTCAGTGAACTTATCATGATAAACAAGTAAGCAAGCAAACTCATGTGGACCATGCATAAAACTATCAAGCAAGGCAAATAGAAGTTTCTAACTGGCATTTATCTGGCATTTATCTAGTAAAGTTTCTAACTGGCATTTAATTGGCATTTATCTAGAAATAATCGTTAGTTGTGATGCTTCTGGTACCATGCTGTTCTGTCCTCCTGCCTGTACCTCTGTCACTCCTCGGTTCCAGATGCATAATTGAGGAGAGTATCTGTACAGTCAGTCCTAGGGAGGACAAGCATGCAGTGAAGACATTAGATCAGCAAGATAAGCCCCCCCGCTCACCAGAGTTGGTGGTCTAGAAAAGTAGACATGGAAAGAAACAAGCCTCTGTGAAGAGTCCTAACCTGAGGAATCCCTCCCGAGCTCTTAAGATGCTCCCAGGAAACAAGGCCGATGTCACATCTCCTGGACCCTCCAGTGCAGTGAACAGGCCAAGAGAATGGACTAAAATAATTTCTCTTTCTTACTTTTAGTGACATTACACTAAGTCCCAGGGACTTTGTTTTCTTTTTAAGTACTCTTAAGGACAAATCACATCTAATTTTCTGTTACAGAATCTGGCCAAGGTCCCTCATTTATACTTATGGTTCAAGAGATTCCAGATTACATCTCTTCTAAAAAATAAAGAAAATAGGGCTGGGGCTGTGGCTCAGTGGTAGAACGCTTGCCTCGCATGCGTGGGGCACTGGGTTCAATCCTCAGCACCACATAAATAAAGTAAAGGTATTGTATTCATCTACAACTAAAAAGAAATTTTAAATAAAATAAAGAAAATATTTGACATCTCCAGTCTTGAAGATTTTTCTCGTATGCTCATGATCCCTCAATGAAAAATTCTAGTCAAAGAAGAAGTTTCAAAATATAACTACACACATGTGCACCAGGAAACATGTTCACCAATGTTATAGCAGTTCTATTCATAAAGATAGACTCCAATATCTATCAGCAGCAGAATAATTAAAAGGTACAGTTTTCTATGCCATGGATTATTACACAGCCGTGAAAATTAATGCATCATGTTACACAAATCAATGTGGCCAAATTTCACAAGCAAGGTTGAGCCAAAGAAGTAAATCAGCATGATTTCAGTATGATTTACAAAACAGGTCATGCTAAATACACTATTTACTGATATATATATATATACACACACACACACACAGATACAAAGCAAGGGTATGATTGACACAAAATTCAGAACAATGGTTATCTGACAGGGAGGGATTGGAGAAGGATATTCAATCTAGGTGGAGCACACAAGACATCTCTGGGGTACTAATATTATTCCCTTGGCACAGATGGTGGTTTTAAAGCTGTTTGTTTATTATGTTGTTTAAACTGCACAAACACATTTTCACATACTGCTTATATATTTTACAATGAAATAATGGATCTCCATTCTGGCTGCTGAAGCAGGTTGTCAGTGGTATCTATCATTTTATGCACATATTACTCTGTTTTATTGGTCTGTCATAGATCCTGCGTCAGCTGGATTCTGAAATTCAATGCTACTTCAAATATATAGATTCCTTTGTCAGCCAGGAATTTAAAAGTTGGCAAGATATTTGAGATAGAGGATTCCTGGAACCTCAGGAGGGCTGCCAGGGAGCAAGCATGAGCCTCCCACCTCCGCCCTCACCTGGCCACCAGCCCAGTTGGACCACCCCCACTGGAAGCAAGGTCAGAGAAGCAAGCAGAAGATGTACACAGAGGCCTGGCTTGATCATCCATTAAACCTTTCTCCTTGAACATCAAAAACTCCCAAAGATGAAGAGTAGGGGTCATACTGGTCCTTTGGGCAAATAATAATGGCAGGAGCTCCAATCTGCCTACTCATCATGATCATAAATCATGCTTCTAGACATCTGCCTGGAAAGAGGCCTGAGCGGAACTTTGGTGCAGGAGTTGCCTTTGCAGTAAGGAGGCCGGTTTATCTGTAAGCACATGGGTCATGCACAGAGCAGGAGGGAAGGACAGTTGTTACTGATGCAAAAGCTCACTCTCCCTCCGGCAAACCAGCCAGCTAGATTGTAAGTGCTGATTGTAGTCAGTTCTCAACTCAGCAGCAACCACACCTGTTTATGTGTCCAGACTATTCAGATTCGTACTCTGCAAGAAGAGCTCTTTTATGGGACAGATAACCACTGAAAGAAGAAGAACAAAGGCTTCTAAACAATGCCACGGTCGCCTGTACCCAGGAAAGGGCTCATTAGAAAAGATAGGTGGAACAAAGGAAATTTTAGGGACTGGAATTAAAAGAAAAAAATAAAAGAAAATGAAGAGATCTTTTCTAAACCCATGTTTGCACAGGCATGTACATCAGCAGTCCCTGAGGGTCAGCTGCCTGAATCAGCTGTTCCACAATGAATTCACAACTTGGAGATCTTACACAAAATAGTCAACCTGAATCCATCTTGTTGTCCTCCATTATGCCCAGGAGATCGAGTGGGGGTAGGATATGGCCACCCATGCCCATCCATCAGGATCACTGGAGGAACATACGTAGTTTATAGTCACCCACTGCAGATTCTGATAGATGCCGTCTACTCTTCTTCCAGTTGAGTGACTGGGAATGGAAAAGGACCTAAAACTACTGCACCATCTTACCCTTGATCTGCCTGAGTAGCTGTGATTTTCAGGTGTGCCTGACTTCGTTCTCTCTCATGGAACCCTGGTTCTCAGGCCTGTTTGCACAGACCGGGTGTTGTTACATACCACTGTCCTGTCCCCAGTCAGAGAAATTTGAACTGAATGGGTCTTGGCAGGGCTCAGGGTCTGTGTTTTTTCAATGGTCTCAGGGGATCTCTTAAAACATGGCCAGAGTTGAAAAGCACTGGATACCACTTTAGGCCATTGTACAGGTAAAGAGGTGGAGTCTGCATGCAGCTTGTCACAGAGTCCTGAGTGTTAAAACTGGAATGTGGAACGTTCTTACTCCAAGGCTACCCCCACTTCCTTGGCAAACTCATCTAGTCTCCCAGCTCAAATATCATCTATAATACGGGTCCCCTCCTGCTCAGACCTCTCCCCCCAAACTTCCAACTCAGATATCCTGGATAGAAATAATTTTTAGTAGGAAGTATAATAATTGTCTCTAATTTAATGTATACAAAACTGAGCTACTGATAACCTTCCCCCGTCCTCCAACCAACCAGCTCTTCTGAGAGTCTTCCTCAATCTTGGTAAGTGGAAGGAAACTCTATTCTTACAATTGCTCAGGCAAAAACTCTGGAGTCATCCTTGACCCTTCTCCTATATCCACACATAAACGGCCATCCAATTTTGTTACCTCTGCTATCAAGTATATACAGAATATGACCTCCACGCACTTCCTCCACCAGCCTGGTCCAAACCACCATTAGCTCTTGGCTGCATAACTAGCTAGACCCCTCATTGGCTCCCTGGCTCCTACCTTTGTCACCCAACAATCTCTTTCAACCCCAAGTCAGAGTGGTTTTGTTAAAATGTAAGCCAGGCCACACCCTTCTCTGGTCAAAAGTTCCCAACAGCCTCCCCTCTCGCTTCAGGAGCTGCAGATGATCTGCTCATAACGGCCCCCTCCCTCACCTCTCTTTTTTTTTTTTTTTAAATATGTTTTTAGTTGTCAATGGATCTTTATTTTATTTGTATATGGTGCTGAGAATCAAACCCAGGGCCTCACACATGCCAGGCAAGCACTCCACCACTGAGCCATGACCTCAGCCCCTCACCTCTCAGCCTTGATATGAGCCAGCTTTCCTCTGCTATAACAAATATCTGCGATACATCAACTTAAAAGACACATTTTGGCTCCCAGATGGGGAGGTTTGGGTTGATGACTCATCTGCCATACAGCTTTGGCCTTTTGCTATGTGCTTGGGGCACAGTACATCCCGGCAGGGGCAGCGGAAGGAGAGGCCTGTTAACCAGCGGCTGGGTGTCAAAGAGAGGAAGAGAAGGGAATGGAGTCCCAATATGCCTCTGCAAGGGCACAAAGCCAGTGCCTGGAAAACCTCCTGCTAAGCCCCACCTCTTGAAGGCTTCACAGCTCCCAATAGCACCACGGACTGGGGACCAAGCCTTTAACACACAGGAGAAGGGTGGGGGGGGCACTTCTCCAAATCACAGCAGCCTTTAAGTCCCGATCCTCCTCCCTCACTTTCTCCAGCCACAGAGGCTGCAGCAGGTGCTCTCACCTTCTGTCTTTGGCCCTGTGGCTTGAATGATCCTACTCTGCTTAGTGGGCTTCCCTGACCACGCTACACAACGCATCTCTACACTTCCTCTGTTATCAGTGTCATCACTGGGTATCTGAGAGAGATTGGTTCCAGGACCCCCAGCAAATATGAAACATTTGTGGATGCTCAAGCACCTTATATAAAATGGCATAGCACTTGCATATAATCTATATACAACCTCCGTGACTGCCCAGCAGCCAGTGGAATGTGTTATGTGAATGAGTAAATAAACAAAGTACTTTCCCCCACAAACTGTGCCTAGGAAAACAGTCATGCAAAAATTCTAGAACTCACAGACTACGAGAGGACTTTACAGTCTTAGACATATTCCCAGTCATTGATGCAAATAGCCAAGAGGGCCGGAGTACTGGAACTTCCTCAGAACTCTGGCTTCAAGGCCTGATGGGATCTTTCTGTCCTTGGGGCTAGGTCTCAGGGCATCTGTAGCCTCCTTTCAAGAGACCCAAACATCTTGGAAATGGGATAATAGTTGAGGATTTCTGTAATGAACAATACGTACAAACAAAAACTGATTCTGAAAAGTGGGCATTTAAAAAAAAGGTAGAGCAAAGGATTTATTGGAGAACGATTTGGTCACTTAGCTCAATTTAACTTTAAGGGCAAGATGAAAAAATCAAAATAAAACTTGGCCTAGGACAAAGTATAAGATGTATTTGGGCCACAGAGTCATCCTATCATTGCTTGGGAATTCCCATAAAGCATAAAGCTGGGGCTCAGGCCAGAAAGGGATAATCTCCAAAAAAAGTTCCCAAGTGCTTTCCAACCTTGCCCTCCGCTACACAGTGCCCGCTGTAAACACCAAAGGCCATCTCCTCTTGGCACCAATTTTTATGTTTTGAAACATGTTTTTGTAATTGTTTAGAAAGAGGGGAGAATACAGACTTTGAGGCCAGGGCTCTACCTCCAGGGTGCTTTCTCCTGACACCTGGCTTCACTCTCGTGCCAGGAATCCAAGAGTTTCAGCCCAATGCAGGGAAAGGTGAGCCCCTGGCTATTGGCAACTCTCTCCAGGTCTCCTAGGAAAGAACACTTTTTCCTGCACGATGGTCTTGGCATTACCTTCTCTTAGAGTTACTTTTTTCTTTAGGTAGAAGAGATGCTCTGCAATAGGAAAATTTTCTGTTTGTTTTTCCTGCTCCTGGAAAGTTGCCTAGAATCAGATCTTCATTAAGACTTGCCTTTGTCATCAAGCTACAGTGGCTCCCTCAGGTGCTAGGCAAGGGAGAAGCATGACCTTGGATTTCCTCTTCTCTCTTTCCATTTGCTTCAGCCTCACAGGTCATGCTCAAATCAAAGCAATCTTGAGATTGCCAGTCCCAAGCACACAGCAAATTCTCAGTTAACTGCAGCTTATTTGTCCAGATTGGAAAATGTGCAAATTTTTTTCTTTTGGAATTCCTGATTGGCTTAGGGTCCTTTTCTAAGTCAGATAAGGGGTTTTCATTTTTCAGTTCTAAGTGAGACATTTACTGGGTAAACAGAGACTCAGTACCAGGCAGGTTGTCTGCAGATGGGCAAAAGCCACACCTATGACCCTCAAACTTTTAACCATATCTGTCATGATTTGTGTCATCACAGAGGCTTTCCTCTGGCTGAGGCAAGACGACCAGATTTGTCTCTTCATGCCCAAGACTTGAGTGAATATGGAACTTTTTACTCCACCCCTTCCCACCAGTGGATTTAGCTGGATGTTTTTACTAAATTTAATTGAACTAAACCAAACTAAAAGCAATCAATGGCTGACCAATATGATCCAAACTATGCAAGAAAATAGTATCATTTTAATACACAAAACAATCAATTTCTCTATTTTTTCCCTATTCACCATTCCACCTATCTACTTCAGAAATGCAGATCCTTCCAAGAATCTTTCTTTTCAGTTGCATTTTTCTATTTCTTGGCGATATTTTCATTTGCGGCTGACACATAGTTGAATATTTGAATATTGCATTTGAAATTTCATTTAAATAACTAGCTCACATGAGATAATTTACTTCCTTTTATCCTAGTATTTGAAGACTCTTCAAAATATTTTAATACTATGAGTATTATCTTTATCCATACTGTTTTTAACATTGTTGACATTATTCTGCTATTTAAAAAAAAATCTCCAGCGTATACAGGGACTTTTATTTTAAGGAGCTCATGGTCTTCATGGCTAGGGACAGGAAGGTAGACTTCTAAAAGGGTTACAAAGTTAAATTCTAGTAATTCATTTAAGGAACAAGAGGTGGGTACTGGATTTCAAAAGGACAATGCCATGGGCTGGGGCTATAGCTCAATGGTAGAGAGCTTCCCTCACACATGTGAGGCACTGGGTTCAATCCTCAGCACCACATCAAAATAAATTTATAAAAAAGATATTGTGTCCATTTACAACTAAAAATATATTTAAAGAAAATCAAAAGGATGATGCCAAACCTCGTACTCATATAGCATTATTGGTGGGATTGAAGAAAGAGAGTTTTTCACTGGGGTGTTCCCTACATTAGGACATTCCAAAGGTTTCTTTCAGAATGGGGATCACTACCAATGTGGGAGACAAACACCACTTTCTGCTTGACCTCCATTTTCCTAAAGTGATCACTGGACTTCTCTAAGTGTCAGCTGAACCCAGGATGTTACACATCCACTTGCTTGAATCCCGAAGAGTAAGCTCTTCCTCCTGCTGACCTTGACCCTGAAGGTGCAGGAACCCTGCAGCAACACCTGTGAAGACTCAAGGCAGCACTTCAACGATCAGGCAAAGCCATTTCCATTCTGAAGGCTTCCTTTACAGAAGCGTAGCACAGAGGTGGCTGTAGTGCCACAGGGGTATATAGTTTTGGCATAGATTTGTCTAGGTGATATTCCAGGCTTTAGAATATGCAAATAAATTCTCTAGTAAATCCTGTTTTTTAAAAAATTTAATCTGCATCTGCTAAACACATAAGAAAAAAATCTATCTAAGCAGTTCTCAAGGAAACAAAGATAGAACAATGAAGTTAAAATTTCTCTGAGGCAAATATTTAGTTTGCTTATGTGAAGATTTCCTATCTTTGTTTGTGTGAACACAAAACAATAATAGAAAGGGTCCAGATAAGGATTACTATCGCTGCATTTCTTGAGGGACACACTCCAATCACAGGTCAGTTCTGTTTGGAAATCAAAAAGATCACACACACAGACACACACACATACACACATACACACACACCAATGCCTGACACTGGCTCCAAAGCCAACCATCCATCATCATCTTTATGTTCTTATTTTTATTTTACTTTTAAAAAATACTTTTTAGTGGTAGATGGACACAATACATTTATTTTATTTATTCATTTGTATATGGTGCTGAGGATGGAACCCAGTGCTTCATACATGCGAGGTGAGCACTCTACCACTGAGCCACAACCCCAGCCCATGTGTTCTTCTCTTTTTTTCATCTGTATTAATTTTGTGCTAAGGCAAATCTTCACAGTGGTCTGAAAAATTCTAGGGTGAATTCCACTTATAGAGGATACAGAATAGAAGGAGTTAACATTTACAGAACAGTTCAGCCATGGGCCATGTTCCACCAGACTCTATTCAAAGTGCTTTGTCTATGTTATGGGCGTTAATCTTTGGTGTGACCCAAAAAGACAAGCATTGCTCATGCCACGCCTATTTGACAGATGAGGAAACTGAGTTGGTAGTGAAGTGATTTGTCCAAAGCCTGAGCATGTGACTGTCAGATCCAGGAAGGCCAGCGCCTGAGCCTAGCTACATAGCCTTTCGCTTAAGGCAACACATCCAGAAAAGCACAATTATAAAAAATGGCTTCATAGTCAATCTTCAAATATTCCAGATAGTTGATATATTCAATCATTTTTTAAAAAGTAAAATGGGTATTTTATTCATTTGTACTTAAGCCAGCTACACTGGTATTGGTTATCCTGATGCAGCAAAATACAAGACAACTCTCTATGAATATTAGAATAAGGAACAAATTTGGGGTTTTAGTAAAACAGAGCCAAAAGGGATGGGGGAAATCACTGAAAACTTTTAGAGCTCAACCCTACTCCTAACAACTGAGTTTTTAAGAAGTAATGCCTCTTCCCAGTCCCTGCAGGTGAGACCAGTTCATCATCACACATCTGTACTTTCAACTTCCTATTCTTGAGGTTAGAGTCTAGACCCTAAAGATATCCAAACTCATGTATTACGTACTCATCCACAGGCAGAGACATCTTCATCATCCTGTACATAGCAGCCAAAGCTATCAAGACCTCTTTGATTTGACTTCAATTATCCCCACCTCCATATATATTTGATCTTAAAATTGGATGAAGCAATGGAAAAATTGAGCTCTATGTATGTACTATGACTTGAAATGCATTTAAATAAATTAATAAAAAAATTGGATGAAGCTTATTAAGTCTTTATTTTCTGAGTTGTTCCAATGAGTCACTTATCATCCCATTTTACCCAAAGTTTTGTTATTAGGAGAAAAAAAATAATGCCTGGATTTACATTAATAGTCTATCCAGTTAAATTCATTGTCAGCTCTGCCTTTTGCTTATGCAAGCTCAACACAGGAGTATAAAATATCCATTTCACACAGAAGCAGAATTCATTCATTTAAAGTTTATAAAATTTCTTATATTTTTTTAGAAATTGAAAGAATGTCAGCATAAACTGGACAATCCTGAGTGTGTGTGAGGAAAAAATAAGTTTCTTCCACTGATGAGAAGTAACCAAATTAGTTAGTAAATGTATTACACAGTAAAGTTCAATGAACACCACGCAGACATCCTTGGGAAAAAAAATACTCATTATTATTCAGTTCATCTTCAAATGAAAAATTGGGATACATCAGCATCTGCAGAGTAACTTTCTAGATACTGATAACAGTATCTGCAGTGCTATTAACAAATATCAAATGGTGACAAGATTTTTGTCATGTTCTAGGAAAAAAGATTCCCAGCACTTTCTACATTCAAGTCTTCCTTGAAGGACAAGTACTATTTCACACAAATGCATGAAGTTCAACATTTGCATTCCCCTCCTGCCAGTAAGCACTGAACATAAAACAGTGTCTGCCATCCATGGCCTTTGAGATCCAATAATGGTGTTGGGTTTTCCCACACCATCAGGGCTGACTTGTTTTCAGTCGTATTGTTGTACAAGTTGCCACAAGAATGCAAAAGCTTTTAAGCAAAACTTGGCATCCATGTTGATAACTTGAACCTGCCATGTGAGGTCACGCTATGGTTGACAGCGTTGACCTCAGCAAATAGGAATTTGTATTCTGCATTGTTCTTCAAGTGTCAATAAAAAGAAATGTTTTAAATTTTTTATTTACCCTAAATATATTTTTTATATTTATTTTTTAGTTGTAGGTGGACACAATAGCTTTATTTTTTATTTTTATGTGGTGCTGAGGATCGAACCCAGTGCCTCCCGCGTGCTAGGCGAGCACGCTACCACTGCACCATAACCCCAGCCCCCTTAATATATTATTTAAATTCACCCATTAATTTGTTAGGTCCTTGAGAGCAGGGACTTTTTTTATATATATAATTGAATCCTTGTTAAGATTTAGCCATAGACACTAATTAAAAATGGATGCATGTACTCACACACACACAAATATATACAGATGTGCTCCACCGTTTGCAGTTGAAGTGATCAAGGGTGCACTTTTAATGGATCACTCTAATGGCATGGAGAGGAGCTCAAATGGAGGAGACAGAGTGCTCAGAAGCCTGCTTTCCTTCTCCAGTCAAGCACTGTGGAAGCCAAGGATTAGGAAACGGCTGTGGGTTTGAAACCAAGATTTGACCAGACACTCCAGCTCTGGAGCCCACTCGTTATGATCCCTCTGCTTGGGGCTTGGGCTGCATGCCTAGAAAATTACAACTAATGGAAGGAGAAAGTTAACATGATCAATTTTTAGATCTTTCAGGTATTCTATATATTCACTTCTAAACTTGGGTGGAAGGCTCATTAAATTTTTATATCTTCTTATTTTAAAATTTTTTTAGATGTTCATGGACCTTTCATTTATTTATATGCAATGCTGAGAATCAAACCCAGTGCCTCACACATGCTAGGCAAGAGCTTTACCACTGAGCCACAACTCCAGCCCCTACAGTTTTATAACTTCTTATGTGTCACTGGCAAATTTAACATTCAACTTCCACTTTATCTAAAGATTTTCAACTTGGAAAAAAATTTCAAAAGTAATAACTTATCTCAGTAGTCTGTTGCAGTAACAGTCTTAGGAAGTATTTGTAAGGCAAAGTGGATAAAAGGATGAAAAGAGTAGTTGGTTCAATTAAGGTTATGAAAGAGAGAGAGAGAAATAGAGATCCAGAATGACCCCACCTTCTCTATTTCATGTAACTGAGTAGATGGCAGTACCATTTCCCAAGATAGGGAAGGCAGGAGGAGATATTCCCCAAATAATCATTACCTGAACCTGCACCCCTCTCTCTTATGGAGTTTGCCATGACTGCTGGGGGCAGCTCTTCAATTGATGCATCTGGCATTATATTTAATCATTGCCTAGATATTCATGATATGCTCCAGACTGTTCTGATGAAGCTAAAAAGCATCATATGTTATATGAAGATCTGAGGCATGTCCTCCAGAGCAGACTGCCTCCCCCAAAGCTGTTACTTCCTAGCACTGCCAGCAGATCTTGTGTAGGACCCACCTGATGAGTCTGCTGTGCTGAAGTCCACTGGCATCTTCAAATCAATAAGACTTAATTGAAGTAGGATCAAATTTGAGATGATAAACTACTTTTCAATATTAGTGCCCCTTTGAGTATAATAAGTGTTCAACTTTCATATGGAATTGTAGAGTCACCCAACTAATGAACCAAGTGTTAAAGACAAAGCAGTATTCTGACCCTCTTTGAGCACATTTTGACATCACTGTAAGGCAGATCTGCTGGATGTCAAGTTCCACCCAAATGTTCCTCTAGTTATGGGGACATGAACCTTATAAATGTGCATCTATCACTAATTTGAGAAGCCTATATTAAAAGGAAAAAAAAAGCCTTCCTTTTCCCATTTGGGTTGTTGTATAACAAACAAACAAACAAAAGATCTGTAAAGAAAATAAGAGACATTCCTAAAATAAATTAGGCTCACAGATTTTGCTGTATATAGCACAATTTCTACATTACATTTCTCAGTTCATTATTATACTTTAGGGAGTTTACATTTAATAGTATAAACAATCAAAACCCCACTAGTACCCCCAAATTTTTAAAAAATGTTCTGGAAATTTTTTCATTTGCCTTGACAGTAAAGGAAATACCTAGGAGTCATAGGATAGAATGTCAGAGTTGGAAAGACACCTCACTAGCCTCGACTTTGTAAATGAGGTTAAACTAATTTAAAACAGACTGGAATTTAGGACTGTTGAAAAGCAGTCTATTAATCTCTCTTTTTAAATTATGAGTGAAATTACAATTCAATCACAATTTTTTTTAAAAATGACATGCCAAATAATAAAAATGCTCACCTTCAAAGTCACATTATAAGTACAAATGAACAAAATGTTTTCTAAAATTGATTTTTTGTGGCTCCACCTTGGACTTTGGAATTACAAACCTATGTATATAACCAGAAAATAAAGGTAACACTTCCTCTCTAGAAGAAAGCACTGAGCTATTTGAATTTATTATAAATTGTCCCTGGATAATCTCTTGGATATTTAAATCATTTAGGACAGTGTTTCCACTATTATTTTGTGGGCAAAACTGTAAATCTTAAAGCAAAGCTTTGCTCGTGTTTAGAGCCCAATTTTTACTTTTCCCACAGGCTACCAGATTAACTCTCAATTTCCTTGGAGACTACCAATTTTCATTCATTATTGTTTTAAGTTACAAGCCCATTGTAAAGCACATGCTCAAAGTGTTCTGAAAACAAAACTCAAAAAGGTAAAAAAAGCAGCATCCAGCTCAAGGAAGTATAGTTTTTCTTTCTATATTAGGTTAGGTCCTTGGTAGGAAAAAGCAGAGTCATTTTAGTTGACTCATTAACTTCTTTGTTATTTAACAAGATAGTTTCCTAAATAATGGGCTGCTCAGCTGGAGAATGGTGCGCAAGTCCTAAAATTCTCTGT
Source organism: Geosciurus inauris (assembly GCA_004024805.1). Classification (NCBI taxonomy): domain Eukaryota; kingdom Metazoa; phylum Chordata; class Mammalia; order Rodentia; family Sciuridae; genus Geosciurus; species Geosciurus inauris. The sequence continues at coordinate 96,373 of PVHX01003799.1, forward strand.
GAAATGTCCTCCTAAGATTGGTTTAAATCCAAAAATGTAGATGCAGGAATCTTATCTCACATGCATATGGAACACCTGTCTACACAGATGTGAAATTTTAGTCTCATGCCAATATTACTCCTATAATTTTAGTCCCATGCAACATAGCTCTCATTTTGAGAATTTATTGCAAGCCCACCAAGTACATAGCTCCTGAAAGTCTTACGCAACAGATGCAAGGCAAACATGGAAAAAACTATAAAACATAAGTGGTTCAGAGCACTAGGGGATTGTGAATATATGTGAAAATGTGGGTAGATGTGACAGGAACTGCTGACAATAGCTCTAAAGGAGAAGAGGAGGTAAAAGATCACATTAGTGGTTTGTTGATGGCCCCAGCAGATTGGGCTGACATAACAAGACACCACAGGCTGGGTGGCCTCAATGACAGATACTCACTTCTCACAGCCCTGGTGTCTGGAAGTCTATGATAAAGGTGCCACCAGATTCAGCCCCAGGGAGGGCTCATTTCTTGGAGAAATGTCCACCTTCTTGCTGTGTCCTCACATGGAGGGAGAGAAAGGCCACCAATCTTATCATGGAGTCTCCCCATCTGGCCTCTGGTTAACCTGCTCACTCCCCAAAAGTCCCACCTCCCACCGCCATCATGATTAGGGCTAGGATATCAACACATGAATTCTGAGGAAACCCTAGCATCTGTCCATAACAGTGACAAAGAGAATAAAGAAATCCTTTAAAGAGGTAAATTCCAGTATTTAGAGGGAATTGCATTGATGGAAAAAGGAAGTTCAATAATGACTACCGGGGCCAGCTCTATAATCTATGGAACCCAGTACAAAACAAAACTGTGCCGTCCCTGTTTAAAAGGAAAAAGAAAGTATAATTAAAAGACTAACACATAAAGCTTTCTGTGTTCTGCTGTGCTCTATCAATGGTTATGGTGTTTTGTATTTGCTATTTCATGATGTTCTAAGTAAATAAAACATTTCAAATTTAAAGTATTAGCATGAATTTTATTGTTTTCCTTTATATCATATAATGCTAACTAAAAATGCAAATCTAAATCCTATGCAGTCACAGAAAACACACAATTCACATTCCTTAGCTCACAGAGGTATATGGAATTGCACGAGATTGACCCAGGTATTTTTCTTCCCCTTGTTGGTATGCCTCTGTTCTAGCACTCTCTGCCTTTGAAGCCTTGTAAGCAAAAAGCCTCTAAAGACCAAAAGGTTCTCTGTGTGGCTCCATTCTCCCTTTCCCTGGTCTCACCATTTCAGCATAAGTGGTTGGCCAATACAAAGAAGCAACCTCAGTTGGAAAGGATGGCAAGTGGGCCTTTGGTCATTCATGCTTCTTAGAATATCAATTTTCTTTCAGTAGCCAGAGAAAGTTCTGATTCAAAAGGGAAAAGCTTGGGCTGGGATTGTAGCTCAGCGGTACAGCACTTGCCTTGCAGGCGTGAGGCCCTGGGTTAGATCCTCAGCACCACATACAAAGCAATAAAATAAAGACATTGTGTCCATCTACAACTAAAAAAAAAAAAATTAAAAAAAAAAAAAACCAAAAGGGAAAAGCTTTGCCTATGGGGTAACCCATGCCCCTACTTACTCATTTTAGACACAAAATGCTGACCTTGGGTTTTCCTTGGTCTCAGTGAACACTCACATTTCGTAGGTCCCTGGGTTCTGTGCTCATGGGATACTAAGGAAAGTATATGGAATTGGGTCAGCTGTGAACACAAATTGTACACACGTCTTCTGCTACATGGTCCCACTGGACTTCACTGACAAAGCTCAAGTTCAAAGATAAAATGGGGCTGGGGCTGTAGCTCAGTGGTAGAGCGTTTGCCTAGCATGCGTGAGGCCCTGGGTTCGATCCTCAGCACCACATATAAATAATAAATGAATAAAATAAAGATCCATCAACAACTAAAAAAAAATATTTAAAAAAAAAAAAAAAACAAAGATAAAATGCTTTGGGATTTTCAGAATGCAAACTGCAGGACATTTAACCAAGCATTTGGACCTTCCAGCATGGGTTCCTGTGTGACTGCACAGTTCTCACACCCATGAAGCTGGTCCTGATGACAAGACATTCACTCCCAAAATGCAATGGTATTAAGAAACTACCCAAGCAAAAATTCTCATGTCCACCAGAAGCATCTGGATTCCAGAATATGACACAGAGGAAGGAATGGAAAGAAGACATTTAATCTAACGTCTCTTCATGTGTTGGGAACTGGTTCCTAGTGTGGTGGTACTGAGAGGTGGTGGACCTTTAAGAGGTAGATCTAGTGGGAGGTCCTAGGTCAATTGGAGGGTGCCCTCAGAAGGGAGTGTGGGACCTCAGCCTCTTTGGCTTTCTGTTTGGCAATGCCATCCTTCCCTCACACAAGCTTCTGTTACCTGCCAAGAGGTCCTCACCAAAGTGAAGCTAATACCAGAGCCATATAGAACTGTGAGCTAAACAAACCTCCTTCCTTTATAAAGTTAGCCTATCTCAGGTACTTTTTTATAGTAATGCAAAAAACGGACAAATACTGTGCCCATTTCAGGTATCTCTTGCAGTATAGCTAAAGCCCCAACTGTAGTGGCTTAAAACCATTTTCTTCATTCTGAGTCATCACATAGAAGACAGACACCCACCAAAAGAGCAAAACAAAACAAAAACTTCCTCCTTGGACTATTACATGGTCCCAAAATAAATTTCTTTTGTATTGAGTCATCATTAAAAAAATAATTACTATAACTCCTGAGTTTATAGCCAATTATAGTTTTAATTCTTTTATCCTGGATTTCCTGAATGGCCCATTATAATCACAAAAGTCCTTATAAGGCTGGGATTGTAGCTCAGTGGTAGACTGCTTTTCTAGCAGGTGAGAGGCACTAGGTTCAATCCTCAGGACCACATAAAAATAAATAAAGGTATTATGTCCATTCACAACACAACAAAAAATTAAATTAAATTTAAAAAGAGTCCTTAGAAATAGAAGAGAGAGGTAGAAGCAGGACAATCAGATGAATAGCAACTTGAAAAAGACTCAGCCCAAATAAATGCAGGCTACCTCAAGAATATGGAGAAAGCACAGAGACAAATGCTGCTCTTGAGTTTGGAGAAAGAGCCCAGCTCAGACGCCCTCTTGATATTAGTCTGGTGAGACACTGGAATTCTAATCTAAAAATCTGAGATAATACATTGGTGTTGTCTTAAGCTATCCGGTTCATAATAATTGGTTACAGCAGCAATTAGAAATTAACAGGCATGGAACACAGCTACACATTTAAAAGGATGTTATAATATTTTGCATAATTGTGTAATATTTCTGGGTATCTAATATTGGAAGGGATTCTAATTATCTGTTCCTCTCTGCAACTTAGTAAAAATTCCCAGGTCTTCTGCCATAAATCAGGATTTGTGGAGTTGGGCTTAAAGCATCTCCAGGTTTTTAAAGCTCTGGGGAAGATAATAAAGCAAAATCACCATCGTAAGAACTAAATAAATCATTGATTGACTAATTGCGAGAAGAAAGCTATCCTCTTTTGAACCCACACTAATCCTGGGTTGAGACCTCCTTGGGCACATCTGGTGACCCAATGGGACAGGCACACCAGATGGCTATTTGCATGAGGGACTAAAGGGCACCAGGGAGATAAATTAGCCTGAGAAAAGAAAAAACAGGCACTAGATTAATTCCAAATCACATTTGGTGTCTGTGACTGAGAACTCTGTGGGCCCTGTGACCTCACCTCTGATTCCGGGTGAGGGACAGGCATCAGATACCCCAAGTTCAAGTCCTTGGCAATCTTGGCCTTTACTTACCTGTGCCTCAGCTTCCTCACTTGGAAAAGAAAGATACTAGTCATCCCTATCTCTTGGGACTTCCAAAAGTGCTCAATGAGGTCATGTTTGAGAGTCACCAGCATAGCACCTGGCTCATACTATGTGCTTAGTAAGCACTAATTTATAAATTAAAATGGAAATAGCCCTTTCACTAAACCTCTGTTTCTCTGCTTGACCTGACTGCAAATGACAAAAGGAGAAGGATTCAGAGAAGGCATGAAGAGAGTCACCCTCCATGGCTGAGCCAACCATCTCTAACACCTCTCAACCCTCCTCCTATAGTAGAAGCAAGAGGTACCTGCCAGGAGTGTCTGGCACACACCTACGTGGTCCCCAACAAAAAAAGTCTGGATGTCTGATGGAGGCCTCATTGCATGAGCAGACATAACAACAGTCAAGTTACACAAAGACTTCCAACTGATTTGCTTTGAATTCCAGTGTAGGTCTCTTCAGATAAGCATAAGGATGGGTCTTGATGCTAAAACAAATAGTATTTCCAAAGGCTGCTGTTCTAAAGCAGATGAGCTTAGTCAATAAGGCCTTTCTGGAAGCTCTATCTTCTCCTAAATCCACTGGTGTATTGTAAACCAACTCTAAAAACATGAAAAATCCTCACTTGTAGTGTCTGTGAATTTTCATGGTGTTAATCTCCCGCTCTGGCTGATATGGACATGATGTTACTGAGCACTGAGCCGGGAAGAGATGTACTCACTGGTCCTCATGCTTTCCTGAGGCGGCACAAGTCTGCTCCAGCAGACCACGTTTGGGACAGGACCTGCCAAAACCGAGTGACATGGCAGACATGCTGGAGCATTTAAGTGCTTCTGCTGACCTAGAGAAGGAACGTATCTGTGACTTAGCTCACGTGGGAGCTGTCACTGCCACTTGTACGTAATGCATCCTCTCAGGCCCACTAGAGAAGCAGTGTAAATAATCTACTCATCCACCTGTCTGTGAAATACTTGAAGGTGCTTTGTTGTCCTCCTTTATTTTAGCCCTGATGTCCTGGTGAGAAATAGAATATTTTAAAAGAGATATTGGAAAGACAGTTTGCAGTGCTTCTAAGTTACAGGGCTATAGTGATGCTGGTTCCATTGCACAAATTATACTGAAATTCCAACTATATAGAGGGAAAGTCAGTCCAAGGAATTTTTACTAAGCTTTCCATGGAACATAAAGATTTATCAAAATGACACTGGCTGAAAAGTTTGTGATAATGAAAAACATCCACCTGTGTACCTCTGAATCCCCTGGAGGTAGTTCCAAAGTTTCACAATCAGCAGATCTGTGCCCCAAGGTTGTACATTTCCAGCAAGTTCCCAAGTGATGCAGATGCTGCTGGTCCGGGGATCAAACTTAGGGACCCACTGGCTTATGCATGTGATATCTTCGATTTGGCAAATTATCTACCAAATTTCCATCAAAATGCAATGGAAATTCAAACACCTTTTTTGTGCCACTGTTCAATATATGTTTGCTAAACAAATGGCAATAAAAAATAATTTAGAATCTATGCTTGAACTGAAATGAAACTTCCAGAAGACTGATCACATTAGCATTAAATGTGAAATGAAATCTATGTGTGAGGTTCAAGGTTAGGATTAGTTTCTCCTACCAGCACTCCTGTCTTCAGCATCAGCAAAATGTGCAGTTACATAACATGCTTGAAACTACACAGCCAACAGCGGAGGGACCGTCTCCAGGGTGCAGCTTGCTCTTTTCTGTCTCTGGTGAGTGACTAGAACACACTAAATACTGGAGAAATATATGTGGAATTGTGCAATTATTGAAGAGAAAGAGGGAGAGAAAGGGAGGTAGAATCTTCAAGATTATTCACAGGGGCCAAAGCTGAGGGATCTAGCTACTCTCTGAAATTCCCAACTTTTCTTTTCTTAGGATAAAGTCTCTGTGTGTACAAAGGTGGTTGGTAACAGCCTATACCCAGGAGAGATTAAAACAAAAACCCCAAACGCTATTTTTAACACCTGGTGTAAGCAGGATGTGAAGGTCATTGTTTAAAAATCACATCACCCAACCCCCACCCCAAAAGAAAAATCTGAATCAAGGTTGTTGTTTTGGGCTTTCTCCCTGACTCACCCACATACTCTCATATCTTTTCTAACTGGCCTATGAATTGTCGTTTCATCCTTAGTATTTTCTTGGGTTATTCATTTTTATAAAATAACCTGGAATTGGAGTAAAATCCACCACTTGCATTTCAATTTTATGCAGATCAGGCAAGACTATCAGGCAGAGTTTTCCTGCCATATTTCAGAGTCTTTTTGCAATTGCAACCCCAGCTGTCCCCTTACTCAAGCTTGCATGACCACAGCAGGGCCACCTCTTTGAGAAGAGGTACCCACAATACCACCTGCTAAATCTGCCTATTCATTCCTGTCTTCGTCCTCAAGCCAGGCTGACTTCTGAGGCTTGATTCTTACTCAGTTATGCTGTTTGATTTTTCTCCAGGTTTTTTGATGGCTTGCAGGATCAGTGATAATAGGCATTTTAAAATGGGCTATGTTCAGAGGGTTTAGGGATAAATGAACCACTTGAGGGTTTATCCCAGGCTTCTAGGCCTCGGGTCCTTATTTTATCCTCCGTTTAACAAAAGGAAGATCTTTTTTATAAAATATTGGTTGTTTCTACAACTTGAGATTTTAAGTAATAACTAATATTGCTGAGAACTACTATTTATTCAGGTTCTTTAATGTGTCAGACACAACGTCCTCACCAATCTACCTGCCACCTTGGAAGGCATTATGATCATTTCCATTTTACATGAGGGAAACCACAGCTTCAAGAAGTTTGGTGGCTTTCGATATAAGACTAAGTGGCACCACTTCTTTGTCTCCAAATAACAACAGCAAATGTTTGTGGAATTCTTTATGCTAATTCTTCTCCATGTGCTATTTCTTATGAAATCAGAAAGACAGTGGATCAGTAAGTGCTATGGGATGTGTCAAAATCAAATATGGAAACTGAAAAAGGATTGGGACCAAGACCCATGCCTCCAGTTCCCAGTTCACTTGTGTGGGTCTTTTCTGTGACATGAATTTTCCCATTGAACTAGAATCCTAAGGAGGAACTGTGTCCTCAGCAGAAGAAACAGTGTCTCTCAGTGATGAGGTGTGGACTCTGGAGCTGGCTGCATTGGTTTAATTCCTAGCTCTGCATTCACCTGACTGTGTGACCTGGAGCAGGTTATTTAACCTCTCTCTGCTTCCATCTCATTATCTGTCAAGAGATGATAAACATCTCCTCCTCACAGGGCTATTATAAGGATCATTCTAGTAAAAAGTGATCTTTTGATCAAAATGGTTGTATATAAGAGATGTAGCTGATTCTCTCTCTCTCTTCCCTTCTGTCTCTGTCTCTCTCTCTCTTTCTCTCTCTCCTTCTTGTTGGACAAAAACAAAACAAAACGCTGTCATAGGAGTGAATGTTCTCATTTTCCTCAGAAAACACTTGATGAGATTTTAGGTCATCAGGATTGCCTCAGGGGACAGATAAGATACTAACTAAAGAAATGAGGGTAAGTAGCTAATTAGACCTGAAAACACTACCAGGAGATCAGGCCACATACGCCAATCTCACCTCCCTGTCTCCCTAGAGCTCAGAAAACACAACTAGGAAAGAACAATCCAGAAGAATTCTAACCTGAAGGGAGGGGAGTAAATTTTGTACTAAGAGATGAATCAAAATGGGGAATGGTGTGAGCTAACACGAGGGTATAAGTAGCGACTTAATAGGAATGGTTGATACTCAAAGGTTGCCTGCAAAATGCATGACAGAACAACAAGCAAAACCGAAGTACGAGACAGCAGTGATGGCGGCACAGCATTGTGGTTGCACCTAATGCCCCTGAATTGTACCATGTAAAGTGATTTTAAAAATGCAAGCCTGTAATCCCAGCACTTAGGGAGGCTGAGACAGGAGAACCGCGAGTTCAAAGCCAGCCTCAGCAATGGCGAGGTGCTAAGTAACTCAGTGAGACCCTGTCTCTACATAAAATACAAAATAGGGCTGGGGATGTGGCTCAGTGGTCGAGTGCCCCTGAGTTCAATCCCCAGTACCAAAAAAAAAATGCAAGCCTACCTTTGTGCATTCATGTAGCTCCATGAGGGAGCACAACCTCACTTTCCAGATTTTCCACACAAAGGCCCAGATCTGTTGGTCACACACACCTTGCTATGGCACAATGCCTGTGGTATGATAATGATGGAGAGGGGGACACAGCAGGATGTCATTCTGGATCCCACTTTGAAGCTGCTCCTGTACTCCTCTTGTAGATTTCTGGAAAAAAGAGTCCTGAGATTGCAAGACAAGGCCTTTCCAAAGGCTTTCTACTATCTATCTGTTATCAGTCAGTTTTCTCCAAAACCAAAACAAAAGAATAAGGAGACTATAGGGGCTGACAGAGGATAAAGTCATCATCCATGCACTCCCAGCTTCCCATTTATTTAGAGCAAAATAGTCTCACGTTTTGATTTGTTATTTGTATTTGAAGAAGTTGTAAATCTGAAATTTTAACATACATTTGTGCTAATAAAATATCTCTTAATTATTATTTTAAAAATCAAAGTAGGATAAGTTAGATGATAATTATCCCTACTACTCATCAAATAATGCTTATATGGCTAAAGAGGAACTGTGTGAGCTGAAACCCTGCTTTTCATCACTTGAGATAATTGTATACTCCAAGCTTGAAGAAGCAGGGCTGTTTCCCAAACTGCAGTGAAAGTGGTCAGAGGGAATGAGCAGCTCCCAAGACTCCAGCTTGGCCCTGGGAGAGTGGTCAAATCTGGAAGTGTCCAAAATTCCATATGTGAATGTTTGGAATGGGGATGCAAGGGACTGGGGTGTGGTTCAGTGGTACAGTACATGTTCAGCTTATGCAAGGCCTTGGGTTCAATTCCTAGCATACTCCCCCCAAAAAATATAAAATGGGCCTAATAATGTTCAAAATCAAATAACAAGATGGATTTTGGAGTTTAATATCCACAAGCAAGAAAGGAACATTTTTCTTATTTTTTCTGCTCTCTCTCTCTCATGTTTTTTTCTTTCTTCTGACTTTAAATTTCTCTCTAGCAATAAGAAGAAAGCATTTTTACTTTGAATTCTCAGTTTCTCCAGGGTACTAAGAGATTCGCTAGATAATAGAAGATAATTCATGTTCTCATTTTTCATAGCCAGTCCTGTTTGATTTGAAGCTATCCTATAAACTAGTGTTTGCTGTTTAATTTTGACTTGTGGTTAGGTTAGACAGCTTAAACAAAGGTAATTTAAAATGGGAAACAGAGTTAAGGGCTCATTCTTAGCCTAGAATCAAGGGTGGCCTTGGAAAGAACTTGAAGCCCTGTTTGGCCCTACTATGGAAATGTCTAAGTTAAGCATCAAAGGGGCACCTGCCCAAAGGTCATCAAAGGACAAAGGTGGACCTTCCTGGTCTCACTGCTCTCAGGAGGAGACCTGAGGAACAGGGGGCAAGATGGTGCACTGATCTCCACGGCCCCCACCTGCTCCAAAGGGAGGAGCCTGACCGTCAAGCCTGATGTATTAGGAGGAAAAAGGACCAAGATATGAGGATGTTGGCCTATGAATGAAAAAATCTGAGGGCCCTCCACTCCTCTTCCAGGACGGGCCAAACTCTAGGAAGTAATGTTGCCCACATCCTAGTGCTGGGATCTTCCACAGGGAGATAGGCTTTCCTCTCCGGGTGTGCACAGATATGATTGTCACCATCCCGGTTTCACAAATAAGGAGACTGAGGCACAAAGAGATGGAATTGCCTAAGTCACAGAGACGCAGACCCAAGCCATCTGGCTTCAAAGCTCGGAACCCTGACCACTGCACCTACGGCAGGTCCTCACACCTTGCGAAAATTATTCCTGAAGCGTTTTGCCAATAGATCATCATTCCCAGAAGGGCTGTATCTTCGCCCCTGGCTCTCAGAAGCCACCACCATGGTGAATCGTTGCAGGTACACAGTGAACATTTGTTGAATGTTAAATAAGAAAGCTTGGAACAGAGACTCTAAGTGTGGCTCAGGAGGTTCCCTGGTTCCCTCTCACTGGCCCCTCTCACCACTCTTGATTTTTAAGAGTGCTTCTCTCAAGTGACTGAGGAAGAGCAAGGACTCAGGGTGCAGCCTAGGAATGTGAGCATGTGCTCCGCACTACTCACCCAGAGGAGCTCCCCTGGAGTTCAGCTGCTCTCCAAGCAGAGGGACACCAGGGCTGAGGGCCAACACCCATTGAGCAATGGAAGTTTCTCAATTTCAGCCCTCCTGTGCATTCTCCATACACATAGCCCCTTCCAGGATCTCATGGTGGAAAGTGACTGAATTGAAGTGTCTCCAGGTCAAAATATCACCCCTTAAGACCCCTTTAATGCTCCCCTCTGAACATTCCAAACAATTCCTTATTTTTCATACCAGTGTATGGATAGTCACTGGTATGAAATCTGTATTCACTAGTACCTTGTTAATCTTCCATAATTAACTTTCTGTAGACTTACCTCCACATATTATATTTTTCTATTTATCTTGTTTGTCGGCTCTTCCCACTTCCTAGAATGCATGTTCTACAGGGACAGTGATTTGCATCTGTTTTATTCACAACTCAATAGGAAGCCTCAGAACAGTGGGAGGTCCATAATAATCATTCCCTTCATATTTGTTAAATAAATGTTCTATGTAATTACTTAGCACAGCACTGTGATCATTTACTACTATGTATACTGTTTATTAGTCTCAATAAAACAAATACAAAAACTAAAGTGTTTGGGGAAAATATTTAATAAGATAAATAAGACAGGGTGACCCAGGGCACAAGTGGGAAGTGGCTGCCATAGGGCCAGGGTTTCTTGGGATAGGGACAAAAATGGTACTGTTACAGTAATGCAGGACCCAAGGACTCTATTGAAAAACAGCAAATGTACATTGTAAGTGGATGCATTGTATAGTATGTGACATATTTTGAATATAACACTTTAAAAAGTTTGAGCAAGTAGGAACCATTTAGTTCTGCTACCTTAAAAAATGTTCACTAGACATCCATGTTAACTTTAGTTGGCTAACAGTTAAGGGCCTCTGGGAAGTGGATGTGGCATCAGATGGTCATTTCCACTCATTACTCAGAAGAGACCCCTTCACTGAGCTCAGCCTTGACTTCAGCTGGACACAAGAACTTTAATCTTCCTATTAAAAACTCACCAAAAAAGCAAAGGAAATAACTAAATAAGAACATGCTTATTGCCAAAAGCCAAGTAAGTTTCTAATTATCCACAAGGACATCAAATAGTGTACCCTTGGTAAAAACATGTCCTTCTGGAATCACAACAAATCTTATGACTGACCTAGGTCCCACTAATAACATCTGTTCCTCACTCTGTTCCCTGGGCTTGTTTATTAAACAAGTTAGTGGAGAGAGAAACCCTGACAGAGCTAACCCGGACTTGCCCTTCTTGGTAGTATGTTAAGAGTCTATATAGATTTCTCGTGAATTCCACAGTTTATTTTAACAGCCTATCCTTTGACTGAATGCCTGCTGGGTGAATTGTCACATACACAAATACAGCCCAGTATACTACCACCAAGAGTTGTGAGGCCACTAAATGCCATACACTTTTTCACTTGGTATTTTTTCAAAAGGAAAATTGAAGTCTACAAATGCCTGCACCGTCAGACAGCTCCTTTGAACATGTCTGAGTTCAGTATCATTTTCCCAGGCAAGGTGTCTAGATCACTTGATTCTAACTAACATCTCAGAATGTTCTGAAGAGAGCACAATTTCCTTCTTGTTACTGCCGCGTGATCCCTCAGTACCGCCCTGTAAAGGTGGGACAAGTCACAGGCCTGGCTCCTAAAAGCAACTCAAGGCTTATGGGCTCAGGCTGTAGCTAATTAAGAACTGCAATGAAACTGTTCAACACTGACCACAGCCACAGCACTGGACCATTTCAGGACAATGAGGTTCACAGTGATTAGGTATATTGCTCTTTTAGAATCATGGGAAGAGCAAAGGTTAATTTACTGGTCATTTTCTTTCTCTGTAGTGTCAAGACAACAATTACAGGAATCAAGACTAGACTCCTAGACATCCTATTTCATTATTAGCTTTTAAATTTATACACTCAGCAATAATACATTTTAGCAAGTATCCCACTATTGTTCTTATGAGAAATGAGGTAATGTAAGAATACCATTGAAGATGGTCTCTAGTTGCTGTTCTCCAAAGATGTCCCACCAGCCCATTTAAAAAATAAACATCAGCCAGGCATGGTGGCACATGCCTGTAATCTCAGCTGCTAGGGTAACTAAGGAAGAAGGGTCACAAATTTGAGGCTAGTCTGTGCAACTTAGTGAACTATGTCTTAAAACAAAACAAAAAGAACCTGGGGCATTGTTCAGTGGTAGAGCACTTGCCTAGCATATGCAAAGCTCTGGGTTCAATCCCCAGTACCTTGCCTGCAAAGAATAAGCATCATTAAAGGATTTAATTTAAATTGCAAGACCTTTTCTCTAGAATATAACTATAGCCTCAAATTGAAGCAGAATAGGAAAATCAATCTTGTTTGCTTGATCCCTTGATTAAGTGACTGATAAATTACAGTCATGCACTGTATCTTTCAGTCAATGACAGACCACATGTATGATGGCAGTCCCATAAGATTATACCGGAACAGAAACTGTCCATCACCTAGTGTCCTCACAGCCATCACAGCCTCATAATGCAATGCATTGCTGACATGACCGTGATGATGCTGATGTAAACAAACCCACCAGGCTGCCAGTTACATATAGTAAAAGCAGCCAGGTATAGTGGCACATGCTTGTAATTCGAGCTACTTGGAATACTGAGGCAGGAAGATTGCAAGTTCAAGTCCAACATGGGCAAATTAGCAATAACCTGTCTCAAAAAGTATATATATAGCAGCTGGGGCTGTAGCTTAGTGGTAGAGCACTTGCCCAGCATGTGTGAAACTCTGAGTTAAATCCTTAGCACCACATAAAATAAATAAATAAATAAAGGTATTGTGCCCATCTACAACTAAAAAAAAACTTTTTAAAAAGCATATATACACACACACGTATATGTGATATATGTACATGTACATTTATATACATAGCAAAAGTAATTACATATGGCATCTAATACTTAATACTTGATAATGATAATGAATTATTATATTTGCTGGTTTATAGCTTTATCACACTATACTTTTTATTGCTATTTTATTAAAAATTTGCTCTTGTTAAAAAAGGTATTTTACGGGCTGGGATTGTGGTCCAGTGGTAGAGCGCCTGCCTCGCATGCGTGAGGCAGTGGGTTCGATCCTCAGCACCACATACAAATAAATAAAAATAAAAGATATCGTGTTCATCTACAAATAAAAAATAAATAAAAAAAGGTATTTTACAAGCCGGGCGCAGTGGCTCACGCTTGTAATCTCAGCACTTAGGGAGGCTGAGACAGGAGAATCGCGAGTTCAAAGCCAGCCTCAGCAATGGCGAGGCACTAAGCAACTCAGTGAGAGCCTGTCTCTACATAAAACACAAAATAGGGCTGGGGATGTGGCTCAGAGGTCTAGTGCCCCTGAGTTCAATCCCCGGTACCAAAAAAAAAAAAAAAAAAGGTATTTTACTATAAAAGAGAATGCCACGGAGCTGGGTTTGTGGCTCAGTGGTAGAGCACTTGCCTAGCATGTATGAGGCACTGGGTTCGATCCTCAGCATCACATATAAATAAATAAATAAATAAATAAATAAATAAATGTCCATCAACAACTTAAAAAATATTTTTAAAAGAGAGAACGCCATGTTGTACCAGCAGCACCCACATATATCTGGTATTTACCATGTTTCTGGATTGCATTTGGGGGCCATGTTGAATGACCAACCTTAGCATTTAGGATTTGTATAAATATACTCTATGATGTTCATATAATAACTAAATCACCTAATAACACAGTTCTCAGAATGTATATCTCTATCGTTAACAATAACTGTATTTTCACATCACTTTCTTTCAGATTGGATTTTCCAGTATCTGAGAAGAATCGTTTGGGAGGCTGTCATCCCCTCGTCCTGGCTTCCTATTTGCTACAACATATAATACAACTGTTTAACTTCTGATCCGTGATAGGATGATGTGCCTCAAAATTAATGCAAATTTTCTGGGTGGTATTTTTTTAATGGGAAAAAAATGTTTATCATTTCCAACAGATTCTAAAAGGAGCTTGTAAACCAAAGAGTTGGGAATTAATTTGACTGAGGCTATCTCTAGTGACACATAGACAAGACACAACTTTGCTTCTTGGAATTTCCTTTTGGACTTCATTATTCCAGACCAAATAGGGGTAAAGATTTTTTCTGGGTAGAAGATGGTGGGGCCAGATCACCATCTGTCTGGCTGGGTTACACCTTCCCAAGAGCGCCTTATCAGCTGGGCAAAATTTCTATGTTCAACCAGGCTTTCCTCTATATAATAGGAAAAAAATGCACAGTTCAGAGAAATGAAAGTTTAAGACACCCCAGACTTGAGAAACAGTTTCAAGCCATGTTTAGTGGAGGCTGGGTACTGTGAGTAGGGAGCCACAAGGAGCCTCTACCTTCTAGAAGTTAAAAGTCCAGATGTATTCAGGGCTGAGCTAAGTTTCGATTTCTACCAGTCCGTGACTTGACTGCATCATCAATGTGGTGGTACCCCTGCCAGCCTGCACCACCAGCGCAGGTCACTACCACATCCACACCCCACTCACATACATCAAAGCTGATCTTGAAGGTAGGGAAATGTTTCAAAAGGAATGCCCTCTAAACACATCACAGAAAGCAGGACTCAGTGTCAGAGAGCAGGAATTTGAATCAGTTGGACTTGTTATGGACTTCATATTTGTGTTGCCCCAAATTTCGCACATTGAACCCTGTTCCACAACAAGATGGCATTTGGAGACGGGGCCTTTGGGGAGTAATTAGGTCATTACAGCCCTTGTGATGGTATTGGTGCCTTTATGGGACTTGCTTCTCTGCTGTGTGAGGACAAGCAAGCAGGCGGCCATCTGCAAATCAGGAAAAGAGCTCTCACCAGAGACTGGCCATGTTGGCACCGTAAGTTCAGCCTTTGGCCCTCAGAACTGTGAAGAACAAATGTCTGTTGTTTAAGGCATCCAGTCTCTATGGCTTGATAGCATCCCAAACTAAGACAGTGGTTTAGAGATAGATGCTCACGAGTCTCTCTTTCAACATCAGTTACTAGAGCCCCTGACTTCAGAAAAAGATGGACTTCCCATGTGGCTGGACTGAGAGTCCAAGCTTGGAGCCAAAGCAAAGAGCTAGCAGTGGTTGAGATGAAGAATTCCCACCACCTCCTCCTTTCTCTTGCCCTCCTTTATCTCCCTTTCAAATGTTATAATTTGGACTTCAATCTTGGTTCCAATTCTTCAACTTATTGTCATTTAATTTCTCAAGAACTTTTTATTTATCTGGAAATAATATTTACTTTTCAAAGGTACTATAAAATATTAAATGTGACAGTGTATAGAAAGCTCTTAACACTTATTAATGTCCAAGCATTTTGTAAATTAAGCACTATTTCAAATTAATATCACTCTGTTCCTACCCCCAAAACAGCTCCACCCATCCTTCTTCCTTTTTCCTTTTTCCTGTCTAACCTTGACCAACATTTCGGATCTGGGCTTACATGATATGTCCTTCTAGAAACTCTAGTCTACATTGGGTTGCTTATGACACTAATTTATGTCCATGCAATATTTTGCCAGGTTTCTTCTAGAGTAGTATAAACAAAATTATTTATTAGCTATTGACTAGTTGCCTTTTCCTCTTTTCTACTATAAACTCAATGAGAGCGGAGATTAAATCCTCTGAATGTCTTCCCAGCGGTGAGGAGAGTGGCTAGCTTTCAGTGTTAGCTTAATCATCCTTAATTGGAAGAGTGGGTGCATGAATCAGTGAATACATAAATCAATTCCCATTAAAGACTTGGCAATTGTGTCTTTGTGTCTCCCTTATATTCTCCTTCCAAAGTATTCAAGGATCATTATTTTCCTATTTGGAGCTATGCGGTTTCCCTGTTTGATGCTAAATACACACACACAAAGCCATCAAAATCAACAAAAATATGTTTGTCTTAAGTTAGCACAGTGTGTTTTATTTTCTTTGTCCTAAAAAAGGTCCTGTGGACTATTATAAATAGACACAGGTGGACAATCAGAGACCTCCTGCTCCTCCCACACAAGCAAAAAGATCATGCTTCTGGAAGCTGGGGATCTGTGGCCTGAAGCATGCTTGCAGGATGTTATGACCCCCAAGCTTCCTCCAGGGTGGGAATCTTCCTCCACTGCCTGAGTTTGTCACATCGCAGTATGGCCAAATGTCATCTTAGCTTCAGAGGAGGGATCTTTCACTGGGTCCCACTCCTAGGGCAGGAACCAGGTTAGGGAAATTCTGAAAATGGTCCTAAGCTAAAACTAAAAGTAGGCTGGAGCTTTGTGTAGGCCACCACATGTGGATCAGACAAAACTGTACAGCTGTTCACCCCTCTACTTATGCTTTCCTGATTCCTCTCCCTTGTCAGAATATATTGGTTCTTCTACTTAGAAAGGTAGGAGTGTTTTAGTCAGTTTACACTGCTGTAACTAAAGGACCCAACCAGCACAACTGCAGAGAAGGAAAAGTTTACTTAGGGGTCATGGTTTCAGAGGTCTCAGTCTGCAAGTGGCTGGCTCCATTCCTAAGGGCTCCAGGTGAGGCAGGACATCAAGGTGGAAGAGTATGGCAGAGGGAAACAGCTCACATAATGATCAGAAAGCAGAGAGAGAGAAAGACTCCACTGTCCAGATACAAAATATATACCCTATACTCATGTGCCCAGTGAACCACTTCCTCCAGCCACACCCCACCTGCCTCCAGTTACCACTCAATTAATCCAACCAGGGATTAATTCACTGATGAGGTTAAGGCTATAACCCAATCATTCCTCTCCAAACCTTGCATTGTCTCACACATGAGCTTTTGGGGGATATCTCACATCCAAACCATAACAAGCAGTCATTGTACTAAATGAATACAAGATTAATCCACATACCCCTTGAGAGATAATCTTCCTCTTACCTACATGAAAAAGTAATTTTTGAAATCTTGCCTAAGAGTATTTGATTAATTTTAGTCTATAGGAGGAATAGATAATGTAAATATATAGAAATACATTTTGGGCTACAAATCATTTAAGGTCACTATCAACAGTAAATAAAAATGTGTGAAAAGAGTTGGGCATCCAAGCAGCAAGCTATTGTGTACATTAAACTGAAGTAAAACAAAACAAAAACAAAAACCATTGAGTCTCAGTTTACCCACTTGTAAAATAAGGACAATAATTTAATAGACAAAACAACTTGAGTCAGTTCATAATTAATAAAAATTGACTATTATTTTAACTGTCATCACCCTAATCATCACCAAAAAAGAATACAGCCCAAAAAGGGAATTTGGTTTTTATTCATTCTGCAGTATGCAATAAACTTGCAGCTGCTTCGAGTTTTCAGTTAAATAAACCACTGTTCATTATAAATTCCAAACACTCAAGCTGATCACAATGCATGGTGAGAAAACTACTCTATGATGAGTCCTTACTACTGTTACACTATGGCAAGGGCAGCAACCACTCACTATGGTTAGTTTCTTGTGCAACATTTAGCAAAAAGGAATGGATATAGCCAGGCGTGGTGGCGCATGCCTGTAATCCCTGCATTTTGGGAGGCTGAGACAGGAGAATCGCAAGTTCAAAGCCAGCCTCAGCAACAGCGAGGCACTAAGCAACTCAGTGAGACCCTGTCTCTAAATAAAACACAAAATAGGGCTGGGGATGTGGCTCAGTGGTTGAGTGCCCCTGAGTTCAATCCCCAGTACCCACCCCCCAAAAAAGGAATGGATATGCATGGGGGCTAGGATCCAAAAACAACTCAACAAATAACACTTACGAATAAAAATGGCCTCTCGAATTGTCAGTGCTTTGTTCCTACATAATTTTAGTTCTACTCATTTTGTTTTACCAATATTTCTGGATGGTACAGGTTGGTATCTTGAAGTCCCTCTGTTGACCTTCATGGTTTTGTGACTGCAGCTAACAGGCATTTGTGGTCTTTCAGTTCCAAAGAGGTAGCTACATCTAGGTTGGAGAGGACTGTCCCATAGACTAAGTTCTACCAGAAGAAGAAAATGAAGATGATACTTTGAACCTCTGACCCCTTGCCCTGCATATCCTATAAACCAAACAATTGCCCAGGCACAGTCCAAGCACCTCGCAGAATAATCCATACACATGGCTGTGGTTGGTGCCTTCCCCCTTCTTTCTTAGGTGACACACATGGATTCATCCAGCAAGGCTCAGCCCAAGAGCAACTTCCTCCTGAATGCCTTCCACAAGCCCCTCAGCCACAGCGAGTGGCTCCATTCTTGTTCTGTTGAGCCTGTCACTAAGCTCCTGTTTCAAAACTTACCATTTAGATGTTTGCCTGCCCTAAAACTAAGAGCCAAAAGTATTCTGATAAGTATTTATCAGTAAGCCCATGACACGGTAACACCCCTTTGTAGGCCGAGAAACAACCAGCATGGTGCTAAAAATGGTAAATTCTCAAAAACTCTGGGCAGTTCCCCTTACTAATAAAGAGGCCAAGTTCAGATTTAGCTCTAGGCAACATCAGGAAGTAGGGAATAGATTGTCCTTGGGAAACTACTCACTGTACTCTCTTTCTTTTTTTTTTTTTTTTTAAATATTTTTTTGTTGATGGACACAATGTCTTTTTTATTTTATTGCTTTGTACGTGGTGCTGAGGATTGAACCCAGGGCCTCACGCATGCGAGGCAAGCGCTCTACCGCTGAGCTACAATCCCAGCCCCTGTACTCTCTTTCTTAAGACTTGTGCTCATCTCAAAATGTTTCCTAGTAGTGAAATTGATTCAATAAATTAATTCAAAGAAGATATTAATAATAAAGCTGGGTAGTAATAGTTATACATATATTAATTTAAAAGACAGTGCCTGTGTAAAGTAACACTTAACCTGAAATTACAGGAACTCAGTAGCACAACTTCATGCACTTCATTTATATTACGGCGGTTAAACTATGGAGCTGAGAAGCCTCTTTACCAGGATGCTTCAGGTTGTATACAGTAACATCACTCCATGTTCTGAATCTGGAAATGATAGTCAGCTTCGCCAACTAGAGAGTAACATAGAGTTCTCCTAGTGGGCCTCTACTTACCCAGCCCCCTTGGGGTAACCAATACTCTCCAATCTACCTGCAAAGCAAACTGACTGAGACTCACAACATGCTCAGAACTAGAAACCAGTAGGCTCCCTGTGGGGCGTGACACACACAGCTAATTTGGTAAGCACACAGCTCGCTGGTGCTTTTGACATTTGTTTTCAGATGCAACCAGGGAACCATGTGCTTATGAAATTCAGTTGTGTTTATTCTACAATCTTTTTATCTGAATTAAACTTATTTTAATTAAGGATTTAATTAAATCAGTTTACTACTATGAAATCTGAGTGTGAGAAGAAAGCTATTGTTTTGTAAATGAAAACACAGTGGAATATAGAGATGAAATAAAAATGAGTATGTAACAAAACTGCTGTCAAAGTAAATTGGATGGAAAAACTATAAACGACTAAAGGGGGCTGGGTTATAAAAATCAAAAGAATTATGCATTTTATTTCACAGGTGTTTTTAAATCCTGCCTTTGTTATAAAGAAACCAAAGTCAAAACTCATGGATGGTAAATTAGAGGATGTTGTGTACCCAAGAAAGATGACACCATACCAATCAGTAGGCTCAAACTAAAAACAGAGGGAAAAAAATCCTTGGCCCTACATCAAAAGATTGGCCAAGGGACATACATGTATATATTTTAAGTCAAAGGCTTTTAAAGAAATGCATCATTTTTTAAAAAGAGAGACTCCTTGCCCCTAATCCACTTTTTCAGTTAAAGGGGCAGACTCTGGTTTCAATGACAGCTTCATTCACATTAGAAGAGAGGGCCTATAAACTCCTTCCACCAAGCATCCACCCAGCATGCCTGAGAGGTGTTCTCCCTGCATCTGCTTTTGGTCCCAGTCCATTTTCTTTTCACAGTCATTATTCACATTCCAAGCCTCCAAAAGGAAGTCAGGATAGGAAGAAACTTTTTGCTCACTTTATTCCTCTAGAGCATGATTCAGCTGTTGGCATTTCATTCCAGACAAATGAGGATGGTTTGGGAGTGAGGACCAAGGAAGAGGAAGTAACAGAACCCAGTGGCTAAGAAAGACCAAGTGATTTAGCAGGGAAGCAAGGAAGAGGGTGAACCAATAAATTGGAAAAAGGATCCAGGCACACTGAAATGTAAAATGAACCATTTAATGAAAAGCATGAGATGGTGCGATTGGAAACCAAGAAAAGAAACAGTTTTCTATGGTTAAGTCTCGCTTCTGTTTGCCCAATTTGGCTCCCTTTTTTTTTTTTTTTTTTTTGGTACTGGGGATTGAATTCAGAGGTACTTGACCACTGAGCCACATCCCCAGCCCTATTTTGTGTTTTATGTAGAGACAGGGTCTCACTGAGTTACTTAGCACCTCGCCATTGTTGAGGCTGGCTTTGAACTTGTGATTCTCCTGTCTCAGCCTCCCTAAGTGCTGGGATTATAGGCTTGAGCCATCACGCCTGGCTTTGGCTCCCAATATTGAAGGATCAGATATAAATAGAAGCCAAATTGATGCCATAGGTGCTCCCTCCAAGCTCCTCAAACTCTTCCTTCTACTCTCATTACATCTAATTGATAAGTTACCCTACGTTTTTTTTTTTTTGGTACCAGGGATTGAACTCAGGGGCAGTTGACCACTGAGTCACATCCCCAGTCCTATTTTGTATTTTATTTAGAGACAGGGTCTCATTGAGTTGCTTAGCGCCTCGCTGTTGCTGAGGCTGGCTTTGAACTCGCGATTCTCCTCCCTCAGCCTTCCAAAGTGCTGGGATTACAGGCGTGCGCCACCATGCCCGGCTAAGTTACCTTACTTTGAAGTACCTCAAATATTCAAAAATAGCACAGCTCTACTCTTTCAGTTAAGCATAAGAAAAGTCCAATCAGGTGGACTTTAAAAAAAGGAACAAAGAGTAGAAAATTCTAGTCTGGGAAAAGGCTAAGTTTAGCAGCTCATAACTGGCCTTCTGGGCTGGAATGGAAACAAGTAAATCAATATCAACAACCCAGAGTTCTCTTGTCCTTAGCCATCACTGTTTGGGTCATGTCTTCCTATAATGTTGGCAATGCTCTCAGGAATCAGGTAGCATGCATCATTATCTTCATTTGTCCAAATTAAAGTTTTACAACTTTTCTGTCATCAGAAACCAAGTCCCCAAAATGAAGTCCAGCCAAAGGACAGAAACCAGCACATCAAGCAAGAAGAGCTGGAAACTTCCCACACATCAATTGCAGTCAGACTCCAGCTCAGGACCAGCCTGGAATCCTTTTTCTTTATGATGTAACTTTTCTCAATGATCCATTTAGGAGAAATTTTTTTTCTCTCCTGAAAGCAGTTATCCTTTACATTTCTTCTTCTTTGATTGATGTCTTCAGTGATATCTTATACTGTAATTATTGAAAGTTATTTTGTAAAATCATGGGCACATACATACACATCCTAAATACCGATCTTCAGAGAAATGGCTAATTGTCTGCCCAAACCTGAGTTCCCTTTCATTGTATAACTTAGTGGCTAGTAGCAATTGGTAACCAGGAACTAGATTCCCAGCCTCCCTTGTGTTCTGTTGACTGGAGCTCACCAACAGAATGTGGGCAGAGATGTCAGAGGCCACTTCCTCACCAAGTTGACCAAAAGCAGTGAAACTTCTACTGCTCCTTCTCAGTCTACTAGTCTGTGCAGCTGAGCATAGGAACCTTGAAACCACACAGTGAAGATGACAGCTATAAGACATGGAGCCGAATCCTTGATTCATCCTTCAAAGCCAGCCACCCACCCATCAGCAATAGATCTGTGGACCTGGCATGAGAGAGAAATAAACTGCATATTGTGATTTTATTTTTTGGCATCTAGAGTTATTCCTTTCTAAAACACTCAACCTATTTTGAGCCAGAAATGCATTATTCTCCCTAATGATATGAGCTTAATTTCTGATCCTAAAAACAAACATTTCAGGGCAGGTCGGGGGGATGTAATCTATTAATTGTAAAAATAAATATTTTCTAACATAACAGAGTATTTCTTTTTAATATAAAAATTTCTCTGTCCTTCCTGAATAGTCACCCATGCACATGACTTATCCTCAATCTTTGCTCAATGCTGTACCATTATCTTCCCATACTTCTAATAATACCTTTGCTAATGACACTTTCAATACACAGGTCTCAAAATTCCTCAGTTTCTTCTTTAATAAATTTCTTCTCCATCCCATCTAAGATCCCCAGTAAGGCAGGCAGTCACTTGAATCCATCCTGTCTTCTTCCTTTTTCCCATTTCTTGAGCTGAATATATAGTATGTTTTATCATTACAAATTCTAGTCCTATTACCATGATCCTCATCTATCCTTATGTCATAAATGAGCTCACAGCTCACCCCAATGACTATTTTACCATATGCTAAGGATGTCATATAAAAATGAGATCTTCTGGCTGTGGCTATGGCTCAGTGGCAGAGCGCTTGCCTAGCATGTGTGAGGCACTGGGTTTGATCCTCAGCACCAAATAAATAAATAAATAAGTCATATTTAAAAATGAGATCTTTGATATCTTGGACCACAGGTCTCTAAAGAGAAGAGAGTTCCAATCTTTAAAAAGGATGTATCAGTTTTGGGAAAATGATTCTGCTCCCCTTCTCTACCTCAATTTCTAGCCTACAGGAAAAAGGGTTTATCCAGATGATCAGAAATCAAAAGCAGCCTCTCCACTCCTGTTCCTACACAGGAGACATGTGGCTCAGTGTCCAAGCCAGCTGACTTTCTGGAAATGCACCTGAAGGTCCACATCTACAGGATACTCTCTAGTGTCATGGTGTGAAGCAACTATGGCCCTGTGTGAGTCAGCATTGTCCAAAGAGGCCTAAGGTCCAGTCACGGGGCTGTTTATACGGGCTTAGAGTAGGAATGGCAGGGATTACAGGAAAACTATCTGAACCAAGATATATTTCTTTACGTGCTCCAACAAGGAGTACAGAAGTCTTGTAAGTGAAGGTAGAAGGTAGATTCCAGTCTCTGATTCATATGTGATGCCTTGTATGATTGGGACCCTAAGAACAGAGAAGGGCAAGCTACAAAACACAACCTCTGGTCTGAACATGGGGTCCCATGGGAGATGTGAATATGAAATCAGTGGTTTTGTTAACATGTGTGAGAGTGTATGCGTGTGTTAGCATGCTAACAGCATGTGCATTCATAGCTAGGGAAGCCAAGAAGAGAACAGATGAGATAACATGCCCTTTGCCCAGCAATGAGTGGGAACAAGGAAGAAGAAAAGACCAAGAAAGGCTTCCGAGATGAAGAGGCCTATGCTGAATCTGCAAGACATGAAAGTGATCAGGCAGGAGAGGGAGGCAGCCATCAGGGGAAGGGAACAGCAAGCGCAAAGCACAGAGTCACAGGAATCGCAGCTCCTTACCAGCAGTGAGGAGACCTGATGAGACATTTCTGGGGGTGACAAAAAAATCAAGATGAAGAGGCACATAGAGATCAGACCATGGAGGTTTTTAGGGCTCAATTATTCACATTTTGTTTGTGGCTTATTACTAAGTGGTAGAATCAATTTAGTGGGTTATGATCTTTTCAATGCATAACACCAGAGTATTTTGCACTTTGTATATTTAAGAATTGTCTCATGAAACTTGGGTAGTGTATGCATTTGCTGGCTTGTAATATAAAATCTGTTTCTCACTAGAAACTCGTTCTCCTCTGAGATTTGCCCCAAAGGAAATGCTGGCTTCCCTCCTTGAAGAAGCCACCAGTCAACAAATCTTCCTCCAAGACACACAGCTGCCAATTAGCTTGCTTAGTGCTGGTCAATCACTCTATCCATCCATCCATGCATGCTTCAATCCATCCTTTCACATCTATCTAGTATACAGAAATAGAAATCCTCACACTCTTCAGGGTATTTAATATTAAAAATATAAGCCTCTGTTCCTAATTCTGTCTTGTGATTCAGAAAGAATATTTTAGTCACAATAAGTGAACACTTAATTAATAAAATCTTTTGTAAATGTTCATAATTATAACTAATTAGCTAGCCCTTTAGCACAGGAAATTATTTAGATGGTGTTTTATTTAGGCACTTTTACAGTTTCTAAGCATCGGGCCTCATGACTGGACGTGTTGTATAGTCCACCAACATGAAATATTTGAAGAAAACCTCCAACACAAATGATAGAGGCCAAGATCAACAAACAGAAAAACAAGAAGAAATGGAGGCAATCCTGTGAACAGAATGGACTTTTTAACTTCAAAAATGCCCTTAGGATGATTTTTTTTAAAAAATCAACTAAAAAGTTAGAGAAATAAAAGAACTCCTGGGAATAAAAAAGATGGTGGTGGGCGAGGGTATGTTCTGAGCTGTGTTAGAAAATGAAGTTTAAAAATATCCCCAAGTCAGATGAACAATTCTGAAAGCACTATGTAGGTCCAACCAGAATCGAAGTTAAGCCAGTGGACGGCAGAGGGTGAGAACCAGGTTTCTGACTGTTTCCCTTGGAAATAAGCAAGGGAAGGAGCCTGGAGTGATTCATGTGGTTAGACTTCAAGACACAGGGAAAACATCTTAGCTTAATATAAAGATAGATACATGTAGAAGTATTCATAGGTGTGTATACACACAAGGGTGGGCACATCAGCATTATTTCCCAGTGGCCGAGACCACTCGGAAGCCATGACACTCTAGCAAAAAGCACCCCTCCCACCCCCACTTTGGATTCTAGAGACATTCTTCAACAAAAGAAATCAAGATTCCAAAGATACGGCTGATTGTAGGACTGGGGATGTGTGAGATGAAACTGCAGCATTGGCGCCAGAAAACAGGAAGTTCTGGGGGCTGAAGTGCTGGCTCAGTGGTAGAGCGCTTTCCTAGCCTGTGTGAGGCACTGAGTTCAATTCTCAGCACCACATAAAAATAAATATGTAAATTTTTAAATATATAAAAATAAAAGTTCAGCCGGGTGCGGTAGTGCATGCCTGTAATCCCAGCACTTTGGGAGGCTGAGGCAGGAGGATCACAAGTTCAAGGCCAGCCTCAGCAACGACGAGGTGCTAAGCAACTCAGTGAGACCCTGTCTCTACATAAAACACAAAATAGGGCTGGGGATGTGGCTCAGTGGTTGAGTGCCCCTGAGTTCAATCCCCGGTACCAAAAATAAATAAATAAAGGTTCATCTACAACTTCAAAAATATATATTTAAAAAAAATAGGAAGTTCTGGGGGAAAAAATCAAACCAACACCACTATTAGGATATGTTAAAGGGATGCAAGCAAAATCTAAAAGAGCTCGCACAACCACATCTTGAACAACGTAAGACATAAAATGAAGCAGTATTAGATTATAATACAAAGGATAAAATAAATATTTAGGAGTCCATATTGTTAGACAGCTAAGTAAATGAAAGATGATATGGATGGATGGATGGATGGATGGATGGATGGATCAATCCTATGGAATAATAGCCACATTGCCCTTGCAGAGGAATTTCAAATAATTTACTTATACATTCCCATCTTAAGAAGGTGGAGGGAAACTCTCAGCTTCTTAAATTAAGGAGTTGCACATGATAACTTCCTCCCAAAGAGTATAACCTCCAGGGAAAGATGACTTTTCTGTGTAGAAATCGTACATTAAACACCTTTTGTCTTTCCCATTCCATCATCTGTCGCCAGCACACCTGCTGGATCCTCCATCGGATAAACACAGCCTCAGCCTGAAGATTAAAGTTAGCATCAAGACCATGCTGGGAGTGTGCTCCCTTGACGTGATGTGGTGGGAAGGACACTTTGCTCTGTGGCCTTCCTCTCAAAAACCCAGCACTTCAGCCTAACCATGACAAAACCTCAGGCAAAACTCAGTTGAGTACTTTCCACAAAATACTTTACAGGGCTCCTTGAAACTATTAAGGACATCAGAATGAAACAAGAAAAGTCTGAAAGCCTGTCACAGCCCAAAAATGCCTAAAAAGACACAATGACCAGATGGAATGTGGTGTCTTCGATGGAATTCTGGAACAGAAATGGGACATTAGGTAGAACTAAGGAAATGTGAATGAAGTCTGGGCTTTGGTTAATAATACCATGTCAATATTGGTTATATTTTGACAAATATACCATACTAATGTAAGATTAATAGGGGTAATTTGATGTGGGATGTCAGAAAACTCTCAGTATTGTCTTCAAACCTTCTATGAATCCAACTGTGTGCAGTGGCACACACCTGTGATCCCAGCACTCAGGGGTCTGGACAGGAGGATCACTTGAGCCCAGGAGTTCAAGACCAGCCTGGGCAACATGATGAGACTCCATCTCAAAAACAAACCAAAAAATCTTCCATAAATATACAAACATTTTTAAACAAAAAGCTTTTTCTAGCCGGGTGCGGTGGCGCAAGCCTGTAATCCCAGCACTTAGGGAGGCTGAGACAGGAGAATCACAAGTTCAAAGCCAGCCTCAGCAACAGTGAGGCGCTAAGCAACTCAGTGAGACCCTGTCTCTACATAAAACACAAAATAGGGCTGGGGACGTGGTTCAGTGGTCGAGTATCCCCGAGTTCAATCTCCAGTACCAAAAAAAAAAAGCTTTTTCTAAGGAAAAAAATTCCCAGAATCTAGCACAAAAGGAAAGAAATAATCATAGAAGAAAATGTGTGAAGTCATTTTAACAATTAATACACTGAATTAACAAAAGGAAAGATCTATGACTGGGTATCACAACCAATAATAAGATACACTTTAACATTTTCAGTGTAACAAAATACACCAGTCTTCATTTTAGAATTCATATTAAAACTCTAATAAATTCAGACTTAGAAGATTCTGAGGAAGTGACATACAAAATTCATGCAGTTTTTTTAAAATTTTTTTAGTTGTAGATGGACACAATGTCTTTATTTTATTGCTTTGTATGTGGTGCTGAGGATCGAACCCAGGGCCTCACGCATGCGAGGCAAGTGCTCTACAACTGAGCTACAATCCTAGTCCAAATTCATGCAGTTTTTAAGAGTAGGTTTTACAAACTGTTCTTTAGGGAGAGCATTGTCATCTAGAGCCTTGGAAAGCATAAGAAAACTCCAAATTCTCTGAACTAAGCTAGTTAAGGTACATTTTTAAAAGCTCGGGGCTTGGATTCTAAGTCACTAGACACTTCTAGGCCATGAGTTTCTCCATCTAAAAGAGGAATGGAATAATCCTAAACAATCCCTAATGGCCCTTTGCTTTCTAGCTTCTTATCCTTTCATCCAGTGTAGGGAGGAAAAGCAAGAAATACCTTGACCAAGTGTGCAAAGAATTTAGATTAACAAGCGAAAAATAACCTATCAATAGTAAGAATTGATCTGCTCCATTTTTAAAATCCTTAGTAATAATCTAAACATTGTATGGCTTTTTAAAAATCAGAATTTGTTTTTCTGAAAATGACTGTTTACCTTTTTGTCCCTAAAAGTTCCAAAAGAAAATACCGAGAATTCTCAGACCTGTCCAAAGAATACTGCAAAAGCCTCACTTCTTGATCAGCATTTGGTGTTCATGTAAAAATATTTACCATCTTTCAGAGTGCATCAGGTCTTCAATTTAAAATGAGGTATAAGCTGAGCGTTGTGGTACATGTCTGTAATCCCAGCACTTTGGGAGGCTGAAACAGGAGAATTGCCAGTTCAAAGCCAGCCTCAGCAACAGTGAGGCGCTAAGCAACTCAGTGAGACTCTGTCTCTAAATAAAACACAAAATAGGGCTGGGGATGTGGCTCAGAGGTTGAATACTCCTGAGTTCAATCCCTAGTACCAAAAAAATAAAAATTAAAATGAGGTATAATAACGAGTCCAGCCCCATTTTGATATTTGGCAACTAACAGCTTCCAGTCCTACAACACCTCCTGCCCCTTTGCCCTACATCTGGGCAAGCTGGTAAGAAATCCCAAGTGCCCTCTCCTTGATACCAGTGGAAGTTGCAGCCACACAGGCCTCAGCCCTGGCCACTTTCTAATGGTACTAAGAGCCACGCTGCCCTTCTGTGCACCCTCCAGCCAGTCTGCCTTGCTCTCCTCCCAGAGCTTCACTATGTGGCGAACAAACCTTTCCACATCCTCTTGCTGCTTATATGTTGTCATTATTGACATACAAACCAAACTTTGGGGGGAGTTTCAAGATTCTGCAGGATTACAGGGCAGGGAGGGAGGAGGAGTCTTTTCTCTTTTCATTCTCATGAATCACACAAGAAAAATTCATTCGCCAGGCGCTGTGGTCTGAATGTATGTGTCCCATCCCACCACCGCACATGTTAAAATACCAACTGAGGTAAGGTCTTTGGACATAAGAGAAGAACCCTTATGAAGAGACGAGTGGCCTTATAAAAAGAGTTTCAAGGCAGTCTGATAGCCCCGTCCACTATGCAAGGACAAAGATATGAGGGGACCATCTGTGAAAAACAGGTCCCCACCAGACACCTAATCTGCTGGAGTTTTCATCTTGGACTTCTCAGACTCCAGAACTGCTAGCAATGAAATGATTGTTGTTTGTAAGCTACTTGGTCTGCGGTATTTGTTAGAACAGCTCAAACAGACTAAGACACTGGGCAATTCCTGCTCATAATTGCCATGCCATGTCACAGATCATCCTGATGACACTGTGCCTAGAGGTGAAACATAGTAGTGAGTTTGTCCTTTGTAAAAAGGAGACCCACCTGCTTTGAACGCCCTTCTGGATTTTGGCATGGTTTAGTTAGAACAACAGTAAGATTGCAAGTCCCTGTCTACCTGTTAATAAACAAACACTAGAAGGTCTTTCCTTAGAGGCTTATTAATAATGTCAGTCAGCTTCAAGGTGAGTAATAGTCTAGAATGAACACCTTTCCAAGGGTCTGCCATTTGAAAGAAACTGACAAAGAAGGGATTAGATTAGGCTTTAATCTTCAGGATTTCTAAAATAGAAAATAGCACAGCTGCATTTTGAATCGTCAGAGCATGTACATTATTTAGCAACTCGTTTTGTAACCGTTGGAGTTACAGGTGCAACAAGAGAAGGTTAATTTTATGTGCCAGGGCATTTCCATTTGCATCTGTGTGTCCTATGTTTCATTCTTAAAAGCTTAGCTTGAAAGCCTTATCTCTGTTAAGGTAAAATTGGGACAAAATACTTTTTCCAGTCCATTGTGAGGGGGGGACTCTGCCATGTAAAACAGATTATTTTCTCATTAATATTTCTAAGCTTCCATTTTCAGCTGAGTTAAAAATAAAAGACATCATAATAGCACCAACTAAGTATTTCTATCAGAGTAAGAGTAATAAGTGGCTGGGGTGGCTCCATGGGGATTATCATATTACACTCATGGAAAACCACCAACGCAACCCAGGCGACATGCAAGTTTGCTGTTCAAAGTAATATATAGCTGTCTTGTGCTGAGGTCAGACTAATCTGGATAAGAAAGAAAAATGCTCTAAAAAAATTAAAGAAAGAATGAAAAGAAAGACAATATCCCCCTTGTTGGCCTGTTCCTTCAGTTGAGGCTGGTCCAATATGCACACCCGCTGCTTCCTGCCGGCATATTCCGGGGTAGGAATCAATTCACTCTTTGTAGATATTAAGAAATTGTGGAGGCATTAAAAAGAGAAACACTGAATGGACCTAATGTGGTTGGAGACAAAGGATAGAAGTAATGAGGAGGAAGAGGGCAGGAGGAAAGCCGGTCAAGATCTGGGGTGATCAGTGTCCCATTTGGTGGGAATGGGGGGACTTGAGGTCATGCCAGAGTCCACCCAAAAGCCTAGCAGCTCAGAGGTTACTCTTGTTTCGACAATTGCAAATGTTTTATGTCACCAAGCAGATGCAAACAGTTAATCACACTTGGGACTAAATTTAAAAGGGACTTTTAGAAAATATGATGTTTCTTATAATAAAATGCTTCTTAAAACTTCTATTTTAAATTAGGCTGTGTGTATGTGTGTGTGATTCATCCTGCCCTCAGTAGTAGAAATATACTCTTCTGCTGCCTTTAGAAAACACAAACTCTATATACATCAGGTCTAGGCCTCAGGTACAAAATTATTTTAACATTTAATTTTGAAATAATGTTGATTAAGCTGGGCGCAGTGGCTCAAGCCTGTAATCCCAGCACTTAGGGAGGCTGAGACAGGAGAATTGCGAGTTCAAAACCAGCCTCAGCAATGGCAAGGCGCTAAGCAACTCGGTGAGACTCTGTCTCTACATAAAACACAAAATAGGGCTGCAGATGTGGCTCAGTGGTCGAGTACCCCTGAGTTCAATCCCCAGTACCACAAAAAAAAAAAAAAAAAAAGAAAAGAATGTTGATTGTTAAAAGTTTTCTCCAGCAGAGAATAAAGCAGAAGGGTTTGCCAGTTCTGTTTTGTTGGGTTGGGTTTTTGCTTTGTATTTTAAGTTAACAGTCAAAACATTACTTGGCTAAAGCAATAAACCTCAACTGTAAATCATGCCATGCCTTAAGTAGGTCACTGAAAATTAAAACGATATCAGATGTAGTCTAGGATTTCAGTTTAGCAAGATTATCTTTTGTAATTGCTGTAAAAAAAACACACACCTATTTTTACTAAAAGCTTGGGGGAATGTTAGAGTGTTTTCAAAGCTATGTTGCAAGCAGAAACTTCTTCCCATGACAAGTAGTATTTATAAAAATTCATCAGCATGGGGCTGGGATTGTAGCTCAGCGGTAGAGCGCTTGCCTCGCATGCGTGAGGCCCTGGGTTCGATCCTCGGCACCACATACAAAGCAATAAAATGAAGACATTGTGTCCATCTATAACTAAAAAAATGTTAAAAAAAAAAATTAATCAGCATGCCTCCCTGCTTTAGGAACATTGTACACAGGATGGGATTTTGGCTTTAAAGTTTGCTAAGTCCTGCAGTGCCATGGGAACACTGTTTGTGTGGATTTTCAATCCAGGACTGGTCATACCTTTCCTAGAAGTACTATACCACTGAGCAAGCAAATAGTAAAGGAGGGGAAGTTTCTCTTTATGAAATTCAACTAAAGAAAGAGAATAGACTTGGAATAGGGCCACTTTACTATCCTAGCAATGAATGGACTTAGACATTGACTCTCTTAAAGGGAGAGGCAACCACACATCGCATGCCTCCTGATGGACATACATTCCCATGCTATCTATGGAATAGTCTCCCCACTCAGCAACTTGAACCTGAATAAGCTTTTATAGTTAAGCAGGTGTTCATAGGAAATAGAAGAACTAGGGGGAGACATTATGTGGCACCTTGGAGGTATGATCAGTAAAAACCATCTATGGAGGGGCTGGGGCTATGGCTCAGTGGTTGAGCGCTTGCCTAGCATGCGTGAGGCACTGGGTTTGATCCTCAGCACCACATATAAATAACAAATGAATAAAATAAAGATCCATCAACAACTAAAAAAATTAAAAAAAAAAATCTATGGAAACTACAAGAAAAACCAATCTCTTCAGAAAATAAAATACAATGAATTTTTTTGTAAAAGATGAAGGAGAAATCCACAAAGATTAGAGACAGTCAAGAGACATAAGCCCATCACAAGGCATGTTCTTATCTGCATCCTGATTCTAACAAACCAACTAAAAAACAATATGACACTGGAGACCATTGAAAACAGGATGCTTTGTTATTGTTAAGTGACCGTTGTTATTTGCTTTAGGACAAATAATAGTATTTTAGTTACGTTAAGACATAGATTGAAACACAGACTTCTTAAAATTAATCTTGACTTGAAAAAGCAGATATTTTCTGGGATTGTTTCCTCCAGGAATTCCAACTATTCTTCCCACCTTCCCTTGACCCTAGATCGGGTTTCTCCTCCATCTTGCATTACTTCTACCTTTGCATCTATATATTAGGTAATAATCTCTTTAAGTGTTTGCACCTCTAGACTGAAGACCATAAGGTCAAGTACCATGCTAGAATTTATTTGGTTTTGCCAATGCCTGACACTTGGTGAATCAACAAATGAGTGAATACAGCAAGGATTCCTTAAAACCAACACTTTCTTTTCAGTTATATATGTTCGTAGCAGCCAAGAGTTTTCAACTCTCCAATACAAATGTTAAATGGTCTCTGATTCACAAGTGGCCGAATTACCATACAGCTTTCACACTCAATGTTTTGGCCATTTTTCCTCCAAAAAGGCAACCACTGGTACTTATAATAGCTCACTTGCATAGATCGCTTCCTGTATACCAGGCACTGTTATGAGCTCTTTATATATTTTAAATCATATTTTCACAACAACCGTTTAACACAATTCCTGTTACGATCAACCTCATTTTAGAGATGGAAAACCCGAAGTACAGACATATGGGCAAATGTCCAAGGTCTCAAAAAGGGGCAAATCTGAGATTCACACTCATGAGATCTGGCTCCAGAACATTCTTACTTGACCCTGCTCAACTGCATCCCCAGGATAACTAGATTCCTGCTAACCTGGTAGCCATGGAATTCACAGAACACAACATCTCTGAGCCATGTCAGTACTGAGTACCTGAATCATAAATTATCACTTTATCCCATCCAGAAAACACACAGAAAGAGCTATAAATTCCGAAACAAATAACCAGCATGCCCTATCAGAATAATTTCAGATTTCTCTCAGATGTTTAGTTGAGTCAATCAAGTTGCCACACACTCATGTTCAACTATTTTGCCCAGCTGGTTAAAGAATGTCTTCTCAGGATGAGATCAGATGTGGCATTGACCCCAGCCATAAGACATCCATCACCAACGGGGAACGAAAATGGATTCCCAATTCCTTCCTGCCTCTTGTCCATATGGGTACCCCCTGCTTGAAATATGAGTTAATCAAGGTTACAAAAACATGGAACATTCTTCCCCTACTTGAGGAATTTGGAGTTGGTCACAATATCAAAGTATTTGAGATAGAATAGGATAGAATTTGCTTGACCCTTCCCCCACCCACCAACCCCAGTGAAGAGCGAGCCGGGCTGACTCCGGTATTCTCTGCCGGGCCATTACTCAAGCCTCAAATACTTCAGCTATCCAATGACTCAGTGGCCTTCAACCACATTTTAAAGAAAGGCCTTCTATTATGTTTTTCACATGTGTGTACCCTACAAATACTAAGCTGTTGAGATTTCTTTCCCCTCATTTCTTTCTGCAGAAGTATGCCCCAATAATTATTTTAAGAAGAATATTGCCTGTTTTCTACTAAGGTTCAAAAACAAACTTTCTGGTTAATTCAATTGTCAGCTTCTTGAGCTGATCCTGGCACCACTTGTTTTTTTTCTTTATTCTTTTTCCTTTATTTTTTTTTTTTTGTGGAGGGTGGCTCATTTTTGTTGTGGTTTATACATACATAAACCTACCGTTTTAACCACTTTGCACTGTACCGCTCAGTGGCATCAAGCACATTCGCATTTTTGTGCAACAGTCACCACCACCCATCCTCAGAATGTTTCTCATCTTCCCAGTCTGAAACTTATCCTCCTTAAACGCCAACTCCCTAGCCACTACCAGGCTCTAGCGACTACCGTGCTCCCACGCTGGCTGGCTCTATGACACGCTGGCTGGCTCTGTGACATTTGCCTTTGCTCCTTTTTTATTTTTATTATTTCCTTTTTGTAGTGCAGGGGATCAAACCCAGGGGCACT
Source organism: Geosciurus inauris (assembly GCA_004024805.1). Taxonomy (NCBI): domain Eukaryota; kingdom Metazoa; phylum Chordata; class Mammalia; order Rodentia; family Sciuridae; genus Geosciurus; species Geosciurus inauris. Next base: position 130,087 of record PVHX01003799.1, read on the forward strand.
TCACCACTGAGCTGCAACCCCAGCCCTTGGTTTATTTTTTATTTTGACTGACAGTCTCCCTAAGTTACATAGGCTGGTCTGGACCTTCCTTTCCTCCTGCTCAGCCTCATAATCAATGGGATTATAGGCCAGAGTCACAGTGACCAGTTTTGTCTTGGCCTCTTTGATGGTTTTAATAAATGTGATAATATTCCAAGGTCAGTGGGTTGCTTGAACGAGAAAGCCTTCTTTTTATCCTTGTATCTTTTTATCCTTAATTTTTCATTTTTTGTCTTTTGATTACTGAATTTATAAGTGCCCTTACTCATTCTTAGTTTTCTATTTCAATCCACTTGCCTACCGGACTGCCTTAGATGTATTTTTGTCATTCCTTAAAACCAGTACTTTCTTGGTGCTCTACCACTGAGCTACACCCCCAGCCCTTTTTATTTTAAGACAGAATCTTGCTAAATTGTCCAGGCTGCCCTCAAACTTGCCATCCTCCTGCCTTAACCTCTGAAGTTGCTGGCATTACAGGTGTGCACCCTAGCTATAGTCCTAAATATACTAAAATATTTTTTTAAATACTAAAATATTGGGCAACAAAAGCAAAATTCTCATTCAAGATGAATTTAAAATCTGCTGAAGAGGGGCTGGGATTGTAGCTCAGTGGTAGAGCGCTTTCCTCACATGCGTGAGGCCCTGGGTTTGATCCTCAGCACCACATACAAAGCAATAAAATAAAGACATTGTGTTCATCTACAACTAAAAAAATATTTTTTAAAAAAATCTGCTGAAGAAATAAGCTGTACCATTGGTTTACCAAAGGGTTTTTTTTTTTTTTAAACTGTGTATTTCAATAGCATCTCTCCTCATGGACATTGTTAACTACAGATAATGAAGAATTTTCTGACTTTGAGGCAGTTGACTGATTTCTCAAAAAAACTTTTACTCAGATATCAAGCTTTTAAATAAACAACATATTCCCACCCCAGACACCTCTGTGCTGGCCCATCAGAAAACAGGCAAAACGGTTAGTCTCAGGAGATCGCCAAGGACAGTTAACCAGGTCAAGAATGGGAAACTAGTGAAGCAGCTTCTCAGCACCTGAGGGCAAAGGGTGAGGCAGAAAAGACAGCTCCATCTCAAGAGCTGAGTAGACTGCAGTGGGCAGATGCCTCGTCCAATCTCCAGGGGCCAAGTGTCAGGTGGGAGTCCCAGCAGGTAGCAGAGCTTAATGCCAGAGAATGCGGTCATTGAATTTCACAAGAGTCATTTTGTTTCTCCTATAAATGGGGGAAGATAGTTTGGACAGTAAAATCAACCTCTATTGTCAGTCCCTCAACTTTCTAATGAAACCAAATTTAAAAACAAATTACCTGGGATTAGTATGGAATGGGGAAGGGGCTCCCCAATGAGTTTTTCAAAAGCCTAATAAAATGCCCTTTATTTAACAAAACACCTTTTATTATCATTCTTGTATTGTTTTTAGAAAACCTTTTCATCCCCAAATCTCACTGGGGTAATAGTATACACATTTATATTTAAACAACATTTCTATGCATTTTGTTTTATTAAACAATATATACTATAGTGAATATGCTGTATACATAATACATGGTTTACATAATTCTGGTGTATGGAAAGAGAGATCTCGAGGTGGGTTTACAAGTGAACCGCCTTTTGGATATTACTCCCTTGAAATGCAAAATATGAGGAAAGGGAACTTTGGCATTGGTGAAAATCTCCTTAGGGTAAGAGGCTGAACATTCGTCCTTCAGTGGTTGCAAGACCCCTTTAATAAAGGGAAAAAGATGTCCCAGCACATTCCTAGTGGGATAATGACAAGGAACTTTCTATAAGAACCATCTCTGCTTGCCACACTAATTATCCTCCTGGGGAGTGGGGTTTTGCCCTAAGATTCTCCCATCTAGACCCTAAATGCTTCCCTCTGAGAAAAGCATTCATCACTTCCTTCCAGCCCAGGCTAACCTATTTCACATTGTGTTGCTTGGGGCTCTTAAACAGCCCAGAAACAATCAGTCACATTTGTAGTGTGTCCATCCCTTGAAGGCAGAAAGAGATTTTATGGAGCTTTCAAACTCCTTTCAAGTGACAATCCTAAAAAGCCACTGGTCTTGAAAAGTAGTTGCAATACACACAGTTTTTTTGGTAAATATATTACCCAGAACCACCAAACATTTGCTGAAATAGAGCAGAATCCTAAGGGGAAAAAAATAGCAACCATGTTAAAAATTTAAAAGGAAATGATAGTGAGGTAGACAAAGCCTAGAGCCCTTTATCTATGTAGACCAAACAACTCTAAAGCCCACTTCAAACATTTTGATTTTCCTTCCATGGACTGGACACAACTTGGCTGTTTCTGTCTTGGGGAAATGTTTTTTCCCTTCCTTATCCCAACATCAAAATGTAACCACAAAGAACACAACATCTCAAATCCCAAATGTTGTTTCTCTGTGAGATTCAGTTCTCTCTCCAGCTGAGAAGTTCATCATATCCCAATATAGTAGCTATTCTTTCGCAAGTCATGATAAACATCACAATACACACAAGCACGCAGTACAGGTAATAAGAAAATCACTGCCAAAAATATCACAGGCTCTTCTTGGGCAAACTTCCTTTCTCTGGCTCTTAGTACTTCAAGGACATGTGCATAGTTGCCTGCCCCACAATGCACACTGAGATCTTTTATGGAGGAATGTCCCGTTAGCTTTCCTGCTTAAACTGCTGTGTGTGTTGCTGTGAGCTGGTGATCTGGGCCAACAACAAGCCCTTGTGGTGTGGGGATGGCTGCCCATTAAGAAGAGAGGAGAGGTCATTGGAAAAGGATCTCTGCTCTATCTAGTATCTTCCTCAACAAGATGCAATGAGTATCCAACTCAACCACACAGAAATCAATTGTTGCCGTTGTTTATGAGAGCACAGGACATTAACAGCTTTGGAAGGGAGGAGAAAATCTGTACTTTCTTCCTCCCTGCTCTCTGGCAGCACACATTCTGACTTCTGGTGGGAGGAGAGGGGACACAGCCCAGTAATTATCTCCCAAGCCCTGGGCACATCCTTATGCTAGGGATCTTCATAAAGCCCCCAACCTAGGCTGCAAGACAGAAAAGGGATTTATGAGAACAAAGCATACATTTTTAAAACTTTGGGTTTGTAAGCTATTCCACTCACTTGAAGCACTTTAACAGAGAAGAAAAATAGGTTAACTACTTTTGAAAACTCTTCATGTAACTGTATCTCCATAAACAAGGGTAGCCACAGGCATAAATTTCTGCACATAATATCTATGATTTCTCTCCTCAATTCTGGCTTCTCAAAGGTTGGGGAATAAGACTAATTGATCTGTGTGATTTCCAGGGCAGGGTACTGGCACAAACACTTGCCTATAGTGTGTTCTGAATCTTTCTTGTGTTTTGTTTTTTTTTAATTTAAATTTCCATTTTTATTTCCTTTTCCTTCAATGTCATAGTTCTCTCCCACATTTTCTGTCCTTCTTTGACACTCCTTATTCATATCAATCTCCCTCCCTGCTTTCCCTTTCAGTTTTTATTTCACAAAGTGCCAGCCTTCTAGAATCTACTCAGGCTTTCAGAATAGAGCCGACCAGTGATAAGAGAACTGGCTAGTGCTTCCTGAAAGGCTTGATCAGAGAATGAAATGGCCATCCACCCAGACAACCTGCATCTGCTCCTGAGACTCAAGACAGAGGGATGAGAGGGGAAACGGTGGACAAGTGAAAGAGAAACAGAATCCTCTTGGAAAATAAGTGGAATTCTGTTGGAAGAGAAATATATCGGTTGGGATACAGGGCTGCGCACTTCCCCCTATCCTGTCCCCTTCACTAAGGGGAATGAGGGGAAACTGGCTTATTGAAATAATAGACAGATCATGCCCAGCTGCAGGAAATGAGCAAGCACCTAAGAAAAAGTCCCTAAAATAAAAATGACATAAAAAATAGTTGTATGCCAAACAAATATTACCAGTTCTCCAGGAAAAACTCATTCATAAATCAGAACAAATTAATGCTCGTCCGCTGCAGGGAATAGAAAGAGCTTTCTATGTACAACCTGTGTTACAAGGACCAGCTCTGCTGTCAGACAAAACCCAAGCCAGGAGACTTCTGGGAAATGCCACAGCTGAGAATAAAATCACTTCATACATTGGACTGGGCACCACGGTGCATGCTATAGTCCCAGCAACTCAGGAGGCTGAGGTAAGAGGATCGCAAGTTCAAGACCACACTCAGCAACTTGCGAGACCCTCAGTAACTTTAATTTTTAAAATTATAAGTTTTTTAAAGGAAAAAAATACTTCATACAGCTAAGAGGCCATACCACACAGGTGCCTCTCAGATCTATACAACTATCAGGACAGATATAATATTATTCTATAATCAAAAACATGGATGCTTTATCAAGGTAGCAGTATTATGTGTTATCCAAGGGAGAAAAACAATTTCCCTTTTCTTTCTCTCATTGTAACACAGCTCATTTTATTGTGCATCCCAGGTAATTCTGCAAGTGGACAACTTCAAGGTGTCCAGTTATTTCTGCCATTCCTCGCTGTGTTTAAACATTACAACCCAAAGTAGTCAGAGGGTTCAACAAAACCCCAGCCTTTACTGAAGTGACAGGCGAAACTTATTCCAGGAGGCTTAACTCCCACTCCACCAACTGTTAGAATCATTGTGGTCACGTGTGGCCATAAGATCTTTTGCTTCATTTGCATTTGAAATAAGGCCCATGGAGGATGAATTTGAGTTGAGGTTAAGGAGAGAAATGGAAAAAAAGTACATGAAAAGAAAGCTCATGTGTCCCCATGTCTCCCCCCTCCCTCCTTTTAATGAAGAAACACATGAGAGAACAAATAATATAAGGCCTCTTTTGAAGTTCATAATAATATAAACTTTTTTTCTTGGCACAATAAAGATAAAAATTTGTTAACCCTGTGGCATATGCCCACCCCCTCATCTTTTTGTTTTGTTTTTAAACATTTAATCTTCTGTTTCATCCTGAAGACTCCAACCACAGGCCCCACACAATTTCTCAAATGCTTTTCTTCCAGGAAGAACATGAAATTCATTGCCACTTTCAAGTTTTCTTAAATTTTGTTAGCTTCACAGGTTTTTAAATGATGACAACTTCCACAAAAAAACAAACATGCGTGGAAGGAATACACTTTTTTGTTACTTTGTAGCCTGGACTAGATCTGTGCTGATCCTGTTTCCTAAAGAGTTTTCTTTAAAGTAAATCTTAAGAGAAAACTGAACATTCTCCAGAGAGAGACCTACTCTCTAGCTGGTGGTTACCCATGTCTCCAAAGAAAAGGAAAAAGTATTAATCCTGAACCTCTATGACATTATTTTAAATAATTCCACTTTGGGCCAGATTAAACTGGTTTCTGGATCACTTTCCTTCTCAAAATATCAAAGTGCTTTACAGAGATAAACAAATTAAGCTTCACAAATCTTCTCTTCGAAGGAAACACACACACAAACACACACATTTACTTATAGAGGGCAAAATTTTTGTTTTCTGTCTTTTTCTTTTGGTAAAAGCAGAGATGACATGAAGCCCAGTACAAGAGATGACATGAAGCCCAGTACTGGGAAACCACTCAGGCTGGCCCAGGCTTTATCTGAGCAGAGAAGAATGACCCCGAAGTTTCCCAAGAAAACCACTCTGGCGGGCAAAAGACACCACCAGTTTAAAATGTACAAAGTCTTTTTTTCTGTTTTTGAAAGAGGCCAATCTTGAACTCCCAGACTTGTTGAAACTCAGTCCATCGGATTCCCACAGGACTCTTCTCTCTTTAATGGGTCAGGCTGCATTTTGCAATTCAGGATCTTTCTTGCCATTGTGATTCTGGCAGATTCTGTATCTTCTTGTAACTCTTAAATATGAATGCTTCCCCACCTTCCAACTGTACACAATGTCTCCATAAGGAGAGGAAGTGAAGTTTTTAGAAAGCAGATCAACCATCCCTTATACGTTCTTTCTCTTCCCCTACACCCTGTCCTAAAATAATTCCATTTATTCTCCCACTACTTTGGTGTCATTAAAAAATGCACTAAGAAGAGTTAATATGTTTAAGTGCTTGGGAACTTGGGATAAAGGGTCTTAGAGAAACAAGAGGAAATGCAAGCACATCCCATAAATTGTTTCAACATCCATGCTGAGAGATTATGAGCAGGCAGAAAACAAAAGGGCCCTATGAAGGGTTTAAGAGATAGATTGTATTCCAAGCTGCAACTGCGGAGTTGTTACAAAGGGTTCTTTAAATATTTCTTATGGGAACGAAATGAATTGTGACTGAGGAGAGGATGTAAAAGGGCAGGATGTCAGGTAAATGAAAATGGAGAATTTCCTTGTGGGCCGTTCCCGCCTCACTCTTCAATGAGGTCTATTTTCCTTTTTATTTAAGGCTGGGAAGTTGGTTATCCTTTACATAACTTGTTTCTCACCTCAATATAATCTAGCTCAGAAATGCTTCTGTTTCGATCACCCCCAAATTCCATGGATTGTATTTATTTATCTAGCAGTGCTAGAGATGGAACCCATGGCCATGCTAGGCAAGTGCTCTACCACTGAACTACATCCCCAGCCCTGGACTGTATTTTTAAGTGTAAAAAAATGGAATCCTCATATAATTCTTTGAAAGACATCTCCACCTTTTAAAACTTAGGAAAAAGCCTTCAGTACCCATCACTAGACAAGCTTTTCTACAGAATCC